>JZKD02S0305953.1:0-19819 GCA_000966675.3 Picea glauca | reverse complement strand
CATCTAGAATAGTTTCCTTGACAAATTCATTGTCCTTCATCTCATTATTCCACAATTAAGCATGGGTTCTCTTACTCAACAAAGCGTCTTCCCATGAGGACTTTCACTATAAGGGGACCACTTTGGAGTTCATCCATATTTAATTCTTATCAACCATGAAATGACAATAATGAGTCATATTTACATCAAACAATCTTGGGTTCATTACCCAAACCTTTGTGCTGTGAGGTTTTCTTCAAGGGTTGACATCAATGACAGCCAACCTTAATCAACATAAGGCACTATGTTATGTGAAGTCATTGATTTGAAACCCTCGACTAGCCGTGTGTGCCGCGTGAGGGTCCGCGTTGGCATGTATGGGTTATATTTGTAGCATTCGGATAAATCGACCACATGTCACATGTGTAAGTGCCTGACTAATTGTCGATTTCCCCAGTCAATAAAAAAAAACATATAATATACAACATGCATACGAAGGAATTCATTTAGTCTTTGAAATCCTTTTATCCTTCATCCTACTTGCTCTTATGCTATTACTCTTTATGATGAAAACACAAATAATGTTTAGGATATTTAGGGTTATAAACCAAAGTATCAATCCCACAAAGTCTCTTGCTTAGTCCATGAGAGAGATGAATAGTTTATGCTTAAGTAATACGGTTTTGATAATTGACACCTACTTGTCTATCATAGTGAAGTAAAGCATATTGTGCGTGATTAGCCTTCCAATTAGCTAGTTGGATTCAATTAGAACCAATAATACAAAAACAAACATCAACAGAATGGTGACTCCATTGGGGAGTATCTTTCTTTGCTTTTAATCTCCTCTATACATTAGCTTTAGGGATTGCTTGTAATTATACCCTCCAGTTTTTTTGTTGATTGCATTTTTCATTCAATATTAGCAACAACTAAATGTTATAAGTACATTCCCTAACATCAAATTTTAATTTTTTATTTTTCTCTTAAGAGCTCAAGACTTGCACAAACCACTTTTGTTAAGTATTTCTTATGTGGTTTCATGCATTTACAAAGGAAAATTGTTGATCCCTTTTTCGGAGACTATCATGTCCCCACTGTTTTCCTTGTGATCATGCACCTCTTGAGGGCATGTGGCACCGCAAGGTTTCTCACTTGGCTACTTGGAAACACCAAGGATACTTCATCCAAGCTATGCCTCTTCACCTAGAGCATACCCATACTTCGTTTTGGGCTATCAGAGAGTCACACTCCTACTATAGCGCAACTCTTGTATACTTAGACATTTGTTAACAATTTAACAGTTAGTCGTTTTTAAACATACATCCATGAACATGAGAATCCAATAGAACAACAGGGAAACGAACAAGAGAAACATAGATATAGTGTGGGCGACACAAATCGTGTCTATCACCCAGATAAGTCTTGTTTATTGTGCAACCATTACAATATGAGCACTATTGACTTAGTTTACAACTTTGGAAGAGTCACACGACTCACCTAACCTCACCAAGACACTCATACACAGATTTTTCACACCAAATATCTTTATCACAATTGTCTCTACAACCTCCTGTAGTGCACATCAAATGTGCCCTCAATTGAAATCTTGATGTCTCTTCGTTTTCGCAAACTTCACAAATTTTGGTTCTTCCTCAAAATCATCCCAAAAGAAACCCACCCAACCTTGTCCATTGAATCCTCCTCAAGGCAACACAAGTCTTCCCAAGTGGAGTGACTTGTCTCTTTAAGGGAGTTTTCCCTCTTCATTTGCCTCAAAATCGGAGAGCTCTTTTTCTCTCCTTGTCTTCCCAAGTTTCCTTGTTCCCTCTTGCCTTTATAGGCATCCATCCATCGTATCTCTTTTCCCATGGGTGAGTCGACCCGTTGGTTCACCAAGTTGCACCCCTTCGTAAGGTAGGTTGACTCCTAGACGACTCACTGAACACTTTGTTCTGTCATTTGGCAACCCACCAATCCTTCTAACCGACTCATCATATTTGGAGTGTGTGCCCCTTAGGTGAGTCGATCTAACTTTCCTAAGTGTGCCCCTTAGGTGAGTCGAGCCAAATTTCCTAAGTGTTCCCCAAGCCTTAGTTGATTCCTTCGATGGTGGAGCACCCAAGTCATGCCCTCAACCCTTCATCAAATCTACCATTGTTTGACTTGTGTTGCAAGCACCTTGGTTGGAGTCAACCCTTGGCACATAGTGCACCCAAGGAACCCCAACTCTCCCCTATATGAAGAATTGTGTCTCCTCATTTGCACCGAGCATCATGCCTGCTTGATTTCCTTTGTTTTGGTATGTGGTGGAAGTGCACACATGGGCTTGGCACTGTAGTCCTTACATCCTCCCCCACCTCAAGTCATTGTCGTCCTCAGAAACATCCATAAAATATTTTATCTCCAAGTCTCTTCCCAACTCATGCCTCCACTACCACTCTGTCTATTGGAAACCCCAAGTTTCATGCCAATTGGAAACCCCAAAATTTTGTCAAAGTGGAAACCCCAAGTTTCCTTGCAATGTGGAAAGCCCAAGTTTCTGACTTGCAATGAAATCATCAGCAACCTGTACAACCATCTACACTTCCCTCTTCCCAAATTTTTGTGTGAACAAACTATCTGCAATGATGGAAAAGACATATCCTCCCCAACTATGTCCGCAATGTCTAAGTTTTCATTGTCCCCCTACGACGATCACTCTCTCTTTCTTTGTTGTTGTTGTTGACTCAACTATTGTTGCAACCTCAACCAAAACTTCAAAAATGTCTAAGTGTTGAAATCCTTATGACTCTTTGTTGCAATCATACTTCAACCAACTATGTTATGTCTCCACACACTGCATGCCTCAAATCCTGTCTGGTTAGGTAGCTAGTCCAACCGTCACGTCCAATTCTTGAAATGTGCATCTCCATGCCCGAACTTGGTATTTTATGTTTGCATCTCTATCACTCCAACCAAATCCAAAGACCAAGGGAAGTGTCCATCCTTGCCTCACTACTATTGCCATCATTCAATCTTCATCAAGGAGATCCCCCACAATGTCTAATTGCTACACTTCTAGCCTACTAGAGCATTCGTACTTTGACTTCCTTCCACAATCTAATACATATGCAAAATGATCTCAAACCAAGGCAAGGTCACCCCTAAACTTCCTGCACTATAAAGTCACCCCAAAGCAAATTCATCCATAGCAACTTGACTCCATTTTCCACCTCATGGAATAATTGGCCAATCTTCCCCAAGAACTACATGTTCAGACTACCCTTTACCTCACTACTTCATCGCCCAGCCATGTTGTTGTGTCTACCTCTCTATGACTTGGTATGGATAGGTGTCACCCTCAACCATGTTTTCCAAAGCAAGAGACACACTCATGTCCAATTAATCTCTTCATGTTGCAATCTTCATGTCCACACAATCCTCCAAATGAAGGAAAGTCCCCAACTCGCCTCATTTTGTCAAGTCACCTCAATGCAACTCAACATATGCAATGAGTGTGGCCAACATGCCTCCACTCCTCAAACATCCCAATGAACTATCCAAAGTGCTCCAAGTAGAATGAGTCACCTCAAATAACTTCCATTCCTTTGGCACGTTCAATCCAATACTCTTCCAACCACAACCAACGACCTCGTTGAATCTCTGAGTCATCGCACAATCATCTGCAAGTCACCAAGGTGCACCCTACCTCATTCAATGTTCCATACCAAAGGTGAGAGAACACCACCCAAGTCACTTGGTCTACGTTCTACCCATTCAGGTTGACTACCAACAATTCTTGGTCGAATTCTCTGCTAACTCCATCTGTATTTTGGAATGAAACTTTCTTGCACCTCATGCAAGCATCCAAACTCTAGCATTTTCATCACAATTTTCAAGTCCCCCCATGACCCAATGAATATGACTAAGGTGCCTCACCTATACTCTCAAACTTGGCATGCACATACTTTATCACCCACTTCACTACAGCAACCTATCCAACGTGTCTCATCAAAGAGTTAGGAAGATTCCTCAAGCTACCTCCATGGCTACATCTAAATCTACCTAAGTCCACCACAACACTTGTCCAAGAAGGATGCCCTGTAATCTCTGCACATTTACCCAACCAAGGCGTCCCAACTCTAGTACAAGACTTCTTTGAATATGCACCACTTGAGTCACCCTCAAGTCTATTGGTTTTCACCACAAAAAAAGAATGCACTTGAACAACCAAGTCATTTAACATCCCTTCAAAGAACTCACTGCAACACTTAGGAAATGTAAGAACTCAAGACAACCATATCTTTCTCAATGACATCCATTGTTAGAACCATGTTCTAAGTTTGTTGTCTTGGACCTTCTCTTTCCCAAACAACTGACTCTCCACATGAAATCCCCTCAATCACCGTCCGCAGCTCCACAAATCTATAAGACCTTTGTTGCGATACAAAGATCAGTTCATTTGTCCACTTCATAAATCCATCTAAGTCCCAAACTTCGCATGCAACCGAACTCATCTCCGATATCTTTCCATCTCTGCACCTTGACTGTTTCTACTTTAAGGAACCATGCAGCCATTTCTAGACTGAAAACTCATATTGCTGCTAATTGACTATTGTAACTCTCTGAAGAGCTATATCTTATGAAGGATGTAGTCTTGCCCATTTGTCCAACAACCTAGCTCAACTCAATTGTTATTCTCAACAATGCATGACATGGAGGCATCTTGATGGAAACGTTCCCAACCAACTACCTACCACAGAGTTGATCTAGGTCACCCCAGATCATCCAACACACCCAAGAGCTTCACCTTGCTGCAACCTAGAACTTCTCCCCTTCACAATCACTTCTACAACCACCCTTTGTGTTTCACTTTCATCATCAATTCTATGGTTAGATATGCAACAAGTCATGAAACAAATATTGCGTTCATCTACCTTTCCCAAGTGCTTAAACTATGTGCATGGTCTCTCCAAGATGTTAACAATAAGTGTGGTAGTAACTTTCATCACACATAAAACCAACCAAGTCTGCCTTTGTGATCAATTATGTGACAAGTTCTGCAATGAACTCTGCGATGAGTTTTGTGGTCACCCACCCTGTCCAAGTGCTTTGTTTCACCACAAACTATGTTCTCAGTCTGCACAAGGTGTGTTCCCAGCTCATTCTTCCCGTCGCACCATCATTTGAACCTATGTTGTAAGTCTGATGCAAATTCTACAATGAATAAGTTTGTTTCACTGAACCGTTCACCAAGTCCATGAACGTTCCCACTGAAATACCTTCGCAAAAAACTACCTTCTCAACAAGTGCACCCCACCACAACTATTTTGACTACAAGAATAGTGAAGAGAACCAAACTTCTATGATTCCATTTATCATCGAGATAAAGTTAAAAATCTCCCCAAACCTTCTACAAAATCTGCGATGAATAATCTCTCATACCATCTATCGTCGAGATAGTGGTTAAGAGCTCACAAACCCTTCATCAAAATCTGCAATGATTCCACTCTGATACTATCTATCATCAATATAGTGTTGAAAATATCCCCAACCCTTCTCCAAAATCTACATTGAACAAGCTCAGATACCATCTATCGTTGAGATAGTGCTGAAGATCTCACCAACCCTTCATGCAAATGTGCAAAGAATCCACTCCGTTATCATTTGTCACATCCCCACAATGTGCCTCGCCATCGTGCACCTCTTGAGGGCATACGACACCGCAACCTTTATCACGTGGCTACTTGGAAACATCAAGGATACTTCTTCCATACTACACCTCTTCACCTAGAGCATACCCATACTTTGTTCTATGTTATCGATGAGTCACACTCCTACTCTAGAGAAACTCTTGTATACTTAGACATTTGTTAATAGTTTAACACCTAGTCATTTTAAGCATACATCCATGAACATGAGAAGCCAAGAGAACAACAGTGAAATAGACAAGAGAAACATAGATATAGTGTAGGTGACACAAATCATGACTAACACTTGGATAAGTCTTTGTTATTACGAAACAGTTATAATATGAGCATTATCGTCACAGTTTACAACTTTGGTAGAGTGACACAACTCATCTCACCTCACCAAGACACCCATACATAGATTCTTCATACCAAGACCGTATGTCGCAACCATCTATGTAACCTCATGTGGTGCACCTCAAACTTGCCCTCAATCGCAGACTTGTTGTCTCTTTGTTTCTACAGACTTCACAGATTTTGGTTCTTCCTCACACATTCCTCCAACAGACTTGCATTTCTAGACTCCCCAAAATCATCCCAAAAGAATCTTTCCCAACTCTTTCCACCAAATCCTCCTCAAAGTAGAACAAGTCCTCCCAAGTGGAGTGACTTGGCTCCTTGAGGGAGCTCGCCCTCTTCGTCTGCCTCATAACCATAGATCTCTTCTTACTTTCCTTTTCTTCCCAATTTTCCTTCTTGTTTGTATGCCATCTTGCCTTTATAGGTGCCCATCTATCATGTCTCTTTTCCCATGGGTGAGTCTACCCATCAATTCACCAAGCCTTGCTCCTTTGCAAGGTTGGGTCAACTCCTCATGTGGGTGCATTCGGGTGGATTGCCTAGCCAGCCCATCGAACACTTCATTCCATCGTCTAGCCAACCTACCAATATATCTAACCAAGTCATCATCTTGGGTGGGTGTGCCCCTTATGTGAGTCAATCCAACTCTCCTAAGTTCGCCCCCATACTTTATCTGATTCCTTTGTTGGTGGAGTGCCCAAGTCATGCCCTCGACCCTTCATAAAATTGTTCGTTGTTTGACTTGTGTTGCAAGCAACTTGGGTGGAGTCACCCCTTGCCATGTCGTGTGCCCAAGGAACCCCAACTCTCCCCTATATGAAGACTTATGTCTCCTCATTCGCACCAACCATCTAGCCTTCCCAATTCTCTTCGCTTCGGTCTACGGTGGAAGTGCACGCACCCAAGATTCACGCCGCAAACCTTAAAAAGACTATATTTTCATGTACATATTTTGATCAGGAAATATCGCTTATGTTTGGGTTTTTTCTGACACTTATATCCTCTATTTTTGTGTAAGGATTTGTGTTTTAAAGATGAAAATAAAAATTATAAGGGGCTTCCATAACACCAACAATAGATTACATTAGGGGCTTAGTTTTTTTATCCGGATTTAGGAGCGAAATGAACTGATTAACAAACTGAATACAATAAACACAGAGATAGGAAGAATAACACAAATATCCAGTGAACAATATCTTCTATTAAATAAAGAAATAGGTTGAAACTGTAAAACTGCAAAATTTAAACTTGCTTGAATGGTGGTAGTTATCTATGAGAAGAGATGTAGTTGCTACGCGCATCTGTCTGAGAAAAATGGATTACAATGAGGATCCATAGGCCCTTTTCATATTACTCATGAATTCCAAAACTCTAGACATCCAAAAACCTAACCCTCGAAGGCGAAACGCCAAAAGTCATGTGGACCGTATGGGTAAGTTGGTGTAATTTGGTACCTCAACTTCCTAGGGTCATAACTTTTGCATACGACCTCCGTTTTAGGCGCGTGATAGCCCATTGGAAAGGTATTTCAGAGAGCTACACATTTTACTGTCATACTTTGACTCTATCTACAGTTTAACTATGGAAAGCCAAAAAAACAATGTTTAGGTCCCCAAACCAGCCCTAAAAGTATAGCAAGATGTGTTGACATGAAAACATACAAAATAAGCCAGTTGGATTAGGCGAGATGCCACCTGTATCCTCCTGGAGAATGTGTGAGGCTTCAGATAGCCCCAAAAGTGTATAACTCACAATTATAAAGTAGTATAGAAATACGTGATGAACAAAAATGGACACGAGGAGCCAATTGGAATAGGTGGGTGACCACCAATATCCACCTGGATCATTTTTAGGTCACATGGCACTTTTAAACTCCTCAAGGCCTACAAAAACTAGAGACTTAGAGATGACAAATTGGGAAAATACCTTTATAATATTGTGTGTAATCGGGAATATAACCATATTGAAAATGGTGTGCAATTAAAGAGGAAACCATGTGGTGTGAGGTTTTCTTGCATTTCCCTCTCATTTCTCATCCAAATCAAATGGATTCCTTGACACCTAATGTTTCAATTCCTATATGGATAATCAACATCAAGTAATTCACTAAAGTACAAGTAACTACATCTCACCCAACCAGATAGTGTGAAGAGGCAACTTAGTGGATTGAGTTTAGATTTCCACCCAAGGGTACTCGCATGTGCGCTTGTAGTGAGATAACATCTAGTAGGTAAGAGTGACCCTTGATCAACCTCTATTGGATTTCATAACATTTGGTGGCATACTTGGGGATTTTGAATACAATTCTTACCTTCACTTATGTAAGCTTCCACCACTTTGATTTCATCACCAAGGGTTGATACAAATTTTGAAGGTCCCTTTTGATATATTTTCTTGAGGCCTAATAGTGTGTCATAGTTGTGTATTCTTTTTTAATTGGTTGAATTAAAATTAGCACAATTGAACGCCTAGAGAATTTTATGAGTTGTGATATAATTACTTCATAAAATACTGGATGTTCTCTTAGACTTCAAGGAGTAGCTCCTCCTTTTGGATTTCTCTCACCCCATAAACAAACTCTTAGAAATAGTATTCCAATATCCAACATGTCTAATGGTAATGGTTTTCTTCAAGAGGTAACTCTTCTAGAAGAAATGATTCAAAAGGAGGAAACACTCCTCCCTCTCCTACTCCATTTGAAGGGAATAAAACTTGGCCTTTTATGGATGGAGTTAATCTTCCTTAAATTTTGCAGTGAATAATGACCCAATTAAACACTATGCCACTTAGCAACCTATGCCTACAAAGTTACCCTTGAACATTCCTAAGTTTGAGGGAAAACATGGAGAATATTCTTTGAATGATATTAGAATCTTTCACATGTGGTAATGTTCAAACAATATCGCAGATGATAGATTTAGACTTGGACTTTCATAGTGCACTCTCATGCGCATAGAATCCACATGGTACATTGACCTTAAAGGTCATTCTTACTCTATCTTTGTGGCTTGAGCTTAAAAAAAATTTAACCAATTTCAATTACTCATTAGAAAAGACATTGGGATTTTGATTCTCATTAATTTTAAGTAGAAAAACTTCTACCTATCACAAATCACATCCATTAGTGACAAGGTATGAATAGCCTATGTAAGACCCCCTTATATAATGAGTTGTTGTTAGATTGGTTCTTTAAGTCCCTTTTTCCAAAAATATATGAGGATGTTGTTGTATACTAAACCTAAGATGGAGGAAAAATCTATTCTTAGAGCCAAGGACTAGATCCAATGTTTTCTCAATGTGGTTACCTATTTTTCATCCTTCCAACTGGCCTTGGGGTAGGTGGGTCTCCCACCCCTAATATAGGTCAATTGCGTGCAGTGGATGGAATTATCAAGTCTACCAATTATGTATCTAACAAAATTAGTCATGTTCCTTTTCTTGGAGGCCCTATTCCTAATGGAGGGACAATTGTTTCCTTTGGAGTGACCCATGGGTGTACTCCTATCCTTCCTTATGCGCTACGTGTTCCAATTAAATCCACCCATTATCGAGGGTTCTCCCAATCCCTCATTCCCTTCATCCAATTTTAACTTGATTCACTTTCTACCTTCTCATCATGATCAAAATTTGGCTTAAAAACAAGTGACTAGGCTTCTAAAAAAGAAAATGAATAAGAACCAAGGGTGAGAAGGCAGTGAGACACATATTGGGGGGGACAATAATACTAATTAGTTCAAACATAGAAACAAGGGTGCAAACTCAAACATATTTTTGTTATTTGTGGGGATGATCATTATTCTCATGAATGTCTTGATTAAATTGAAGCAAACAATTGAGGAATCAACTATGTAATCAATTTAACCCACGACAACCCTTATCTCAACATAATCTTGTTGCTAGACAATGTAGATCATCTAAATATTCAACCTCTTTAAGCCCATTTTAGATGAGTGACCCTTCCAATCATAACAATTTCAATACTTGATGATACGATGAATAGCCAAGCATGTAATCATAACTATGAGACTCCTAACCCCGAATCTTCTAAAGGAGAGGAAATTGTTCCTTATCCCTATAATGGTCCTTTGTGAATTGAACCACAATCAACAAAGGCTCCTATAACTTTCCCCAGAGCTCCTTTATAGAGAAAGGTGCATAATCCTTGCAATAGGTTTTCTCAATATTACAATGTCCTTACAGATTTGGCACAATCATATTATGTTATGTCTACAGTAGAGATGTTGCAAACTTGTCTTATGGAATGTAAGGCTTTGTTGAACGTTATCAGAGGCATTGGTTCTACAAACTCTAGGATGGTTATATTAGACTTAGGTAATGTGTAACCATGTTTCCCTCATTCTAAGAATTTTCAATTCATAGCTACTATGAGGAATTCCAACATTCATTANAACTTCACAAATTTTGGTTCTTCCTCAAAATCATCCCAAAAGAAACCCACCCAACCTTGTCCATTGAATCCTCCTCAAGGCAACACAAGTCTTCCCAAGTGGAGTGACTTGTCTCTTTAAGGGAGTTTTCCCTCTTCATTTGCCTCAAAATCGGAGAGCTCTTTTTCTCTCCTTGTCTTCCCAAGTTTCCTTGTTCCCTCTTGCCTTTATAGGCATCCATCCATCGTATCTCTTTTCCCATGGGTGAGTCGACCCGTTGGTTCACCAAGTTGCACCCCTTCGTAAGGTAGGTTGACTCCTAGACGACTCACTGAACACTTTGTTCTGTCATTTGGCAACCCACCAATCCTTCTAACCGACTCATCATATTTGGAGTGTGTGCCCCTTAGGTGAGTCGATCTAACTTTCCTAAGTGTGCCCCTTAGGTGAGTCGAGCCAAATTTCCTAAGTGTTCCCCAAGCCTTAGTTGATTCCTTCGATGGTGGAGCACCCAAGTCATGCCCTCAACCCTTCATCAAATCTACCATTGTTTGACTTGTGTTGCAAGCACCTTGGTTGGAGTCAACCCTTGGCACATAGTGCACCCAAGGAACCCCAACTCTCCCCTATATGAAGAATTGTGTCTCCTCATTTGCACCGAGCATCATGCCTGCTTGATTTCCTTTGTTTTGGTATGTGGTGGAAGTGCACACATGGGCTTGGCACTGTAGTCCTTACATCCTCCCCCACCTCAAGTCATTGTCGTCCTCAGAAACATCCATAAAATATTTTATCTCCAAGTCTCTTCCCAACTCATGCCTCCACTACCACTCTGTCTATTGGAAACCCCAAGTTTCATGCCAATTGGAAACCCCAAAATTTTGTCAAAGTGGAAACCCCAAGTTTCCTTGCAATGTGGAAAGCCCAAGTTTCTGACTTGCAATGAAATCATCAGCAACCTGTACAACCATCTACACTTCCCTCTTCCCAAATTTTTGTGTGAACAAACTATCTGCAATGATGGAAAAGACATATCCTCCCCAACTATGTCCGCAATGTCTAAGTTTTCATTGTCCCCCTACGACGATCACTCTCTCTTTCTTTGTTGTTGTTGTTGACTCAACTATTGTTGCAACCTCAACCAAAACTTCAAAAATGTCTAAGTGTTGAAATCCTTATGACTCTTTGTTGCAATCATACTTCAACCAACTATGTTATGTCTCCACACACTGCATGCCTCAAATCCTGTCTGGTTAGGTAGCTAGTCCAACCGTCACGTCCAATTCTTGAAATGTGCATCTCCATGCCCGAACTTGGTATTTTATGTTTGCATCTCTATCACTCCAACCAAATCCAAAGACCAAGGGAAGTGTCCATCCTTGCCTCACTACTATTGCCATCATTCAATCTTCATCAAGGAGATCCCCCACAATGTCTAATTGCTACACTTCTAGCCTACTAGAGCATTCGTACTTTGACTTCCTTCCACAATCTAATACATATGCAAAATGATCTCAAACCAAGGCAAGGTCACCCCTAAACTTCCTGCACTATAAAGTCACCCCAAAGCAAATTCATCCATAGCAACTTGACTCCATTTTCCACCTCATGGAATAATTGGCCAATCTTCCCCAAGAACTACATGTTCAGACTACCCTTTACCTCACTACTTCATCGCCCAGCCATGTTGTTGTGTCTACCTCTCTATGACTTGGTATGGATAGGTGTCACCCTCAACCATGTTTTCCAAAGCAAGAGACACACTCATGTCCAATTAATCTCTTCATGTTGCAATCTTCATGTCCACACAATCCTCCAAATGAAGGAAAGTCCCCAACTCGCCTCATTTTGTCAAGTCACCTCAATGCAACTCAACATATGCAATGAGTGTGGCCAACATGCCTCCACTCCTCAAACATCCCAATGAACTATCCAAAGTGCTCCAAGTAGAATGAGTCACCTCAAATAACTTCCATTCCTTTGGCACGTTCAATCCAATACTCTTCCAACCACAACCAACGACCTCGTTGAATCTCTGAGTCATCGCACAATCATCTGCAAGTCACCAAGGTGCACCCTACCTCATTCAATGTTCCATACCAAAGGTGAGAGAACACCACCCAAGTCACTTGGTCTACGTTCTACCCATTCAGGTTGACTACCAACAATTCTTGGTCGAATTCTCTGCTAACTCCATCTGTATTTTGGAATGAAACTTTCTTGCACCTCATGCAAGCATCCAAACTCTAGCATTTTCATCACAATTTTCAAGTCCCCCCATGACCCAATGAATATGACTAAGGTGCCTCACCTATACTCTCAAACTTGGCATGCACATACTTTATCACCCACTTCACTACAGCAACCTATCCAACGTGTCTCATCAAAGAGTTAGGAAGATTCCTCAAGCTACCTCCATGGCTACATCTAAATCTACCTAAGTCCACCACAACACTTGTCCAAGAAGGATGCCCTGTAATCTCTGCACATTTACCCAACCAAGGCGTCCCAACTCTAGTACAAGACTTCTTTGAATATGCACCACTTGAGTCACCCTCAAGTCTATTGGTTTTCACCACAAAAAAAGAATGCACTTGAACAACCAAGTCATTTAACATCCCTTCAAAGAACTCACTGCAACACTTAGGAAATGTAAGAACTCAAGACAACCATATCTTTCTCAATGACATCCATTGTTAGAACCATGTTCTAAGTTTGTTGTCTTGGACCTTCTCTTTCCCAAACAACTGACTCTCCACATGAAATCCCCTCAATCACCGTCCGCAGCTCCACAAATCTATAAGACCTTTGTTGCGATACAAAGATCAGTTCATTTGTCCACTTCATAAATCCATCTAAGTCCCAAACTTCGCATGCAACCGAACTCATCTCCGATATCTTTCCATCTCTGCACCTTGACTGTTTCTACTTTAAGGAACCATGCAGCCATTTCTAGACTGAAAACTCATATTGCTGCTAATTGACTATTGTAACTCTCTGAAGAGCTATATCTTATGAAGGATGTAGTCTTGCCCATTTGTCCAACAACCTAGCTCAACTCAATTGTTATTCTCAACAATGCATGACATGGAGGCATCTTGATGGAAACGTTCCCAACCAACTACCTACCACAGAGTTGATCTAGGTCACCCCAGATCATCCAACACACCCAAGAGCTTCACCTTGCTGCAACCTAGAACTTCTCCCCTTCACAATCACTTCTACAACCACCCTTTGTGTTTCACTTTCATCATCAATTCTATGGTTAGATATGCAACAAGTCATGAAACAAATATTGCGTTCATCTACCTTTCCCAAGTGCTTAAACTATGTGCATGGTCTCTCCAAGATGTTAACAATAAGTGTGGTAGTAACTTTCATCACACATAAAACCAACCAAGTCTGCCTTTGTGATCAATTATGTGACAAGTTCTGCAATGAACTCTGCGATGAGTTTTGTGGTCACCCACCCTGTCCAAGTGCTTTGTTTCACCACAAACTATGTTCTCAGTCTGCACAAGGTGTGTTCCCAGCTCATTCTTCCCGTCGCACCATCATTTGAACCTATGTTGTAAGTCTGATGCAAATTCTACAATGAATAAGTTTGTTTCACTGAACCGTTCACCAAGTCCATGAACGTTCCCACTGAAATACCTTCGCAAAAAACTACCTTCTCAACAAGTGCACCCCACCACAACTATTTTGACTACAAGAATAGTGAAGAGAACCAAACTTCTATGATTCCATTTATCATCGAGATAAAGTTAAAAATCTCCCCAAACCTTCTACAAAATCTGCGATGAATAATCTCTCATACCATCTATCGTCGAGATAGTGGTTAAGAGCTCACAAACCCTTCATCAAAATCTGCAATGATTCCACTCTGATACTATCTATCATCAATATAGTGTTGAAAATATCCCCAACCCTTCTCCAAAATCTACATTGAACAAGCTCAGATACCATCTATCGTTGAGATAGTGCTGAAGATCTCACCAACCCTTCATGCAAATGTGCAAAGAATCCACTCCGTTATCATTTGTCACATCCCCACAATGTGCCTCGCCATCGTGCACCTCTTGAGGGCATACGACACCGCAACCTTTATCACGTGGCTACTTGGAAACATCAAGGATACTTCTTCCATACTACACCTCTTCACCTAGAGCATACCCATACTTTGTTCTATGTTATCGATGAGTCACACTCCTACTCTAGAGAAACTCTTGTATACTTAGACATTTGTTAATAGTTTAACACCTAGTCATTTTAAGCATACATCCATGAACATGAGAAGCCAAGAGAACAACAGTGAAATAGACAAGAGAAACATAGATATAGTGTAGGTGACACAAATCATGACTAACACTTGGATAAGTCTTTGTTATTACGAAACAGTTATAATATGAGCATTATCGTCACAGTTTACAACTTTGGTAGAGTGACACAACTCATCTCACCTCACCAAGACACCCATACATAGATTCTTCATACCAAGACCGTATGTCGCAACCATCTATGTAACCTCATGTGGTGCACCTCAAACTTGCCCTCAATCGCAGACTTGTTGTCTCTTTGTTTCTACAGACTTCACAGATTTTGGTTCTTCCTCACACATTCCTCCAACAGACTTGCATTTCTAGACTCCCCAAAATCATCCCAAAAGAATCTTTCCCAACTCTTTCCACCAAATCCTCCTCAAAGTAGAACAATTCCTCCCAAGTGGAGTGACTTGGCTCCTTGAGGGAGCTCGCCCTCTTCGTCTGCCTCATAACCATAGATCTCTTCTTACTTTCCTTTTCTTCCCAATTTTCCTTCTTGGTTGTATGCCATCTTGCCTTTATAGGTGCCCATCTATCATGTCTCTTTTCCCATGGGTGAGTCTACCCATCAATTCACCAAGCCTTTCTCCTTTGCAAGGTTGGGTCAACTCCTCATGTGGGTGCGTTCGGGTGGATTGCCTAGCCATCCCATCGAACACTTCATTCCATCGTCTAGCCAACCTACCAATCTATCTAACCAAGTCATCATCTTGGGTGGGTGTGCCCCTTATGTGAGTCAATCCAACTCTCCTAAGTTCTCCCCCATACTTTATCTAATTCCTTTGTTGGTGGAGTGCCCAAGTCATGCCCTCGACCCTTCATAAAATTGTTCGTTGTTTGACTTGTGTTGCAAGCAACTTGGGTGGAGTCACCCCTTGTCATGTCGTGTGCCCAAGGAACCCCAACTCTCCCCTATATGAAGACTTATGTCTCCTCATTCGCACCAACCATCTGGCCTTCCCAATTCTCTTCGCTTCGGTCTACGGTGGAAGTGCACGCACCCAAGATTCACGCCGCAAACCTTAAAAAGACTATATTTTCATGTACATATTTTGATCAGGAAATATCGCTTATGTTTGGGTTTTTTCTGACACTTATATCCTCTATTTTTGTGTAAGGATTTGTGTTTTAAAGATGAAAATAAAAATTATAAGGGGCTTCCATAACACCAACAATAGATTACATTAGGGGCTTAGTTTTTTTATCCGGATTTAGGAGCGAAATGAACTGATTAACAAACTGAATACAATAAACACAGAGATAGGAAGAATAACACAAATATCCAGTGAACAATATCTTCTATTAAATAAAGAAATAGGTTGAAACTGTAAAACTGCAAAATTTAAACTTGCTTGAATGGTGGTAGTTATCTATGAGAAGAGATGTAGTTGCTACGCGCATCTGTCTGAGAAAAATGGATTACAATGAGGATCCATAGGCCCTTTTCATATTACTCATGAATTCCAAAACTCTAGACATCCAAAAACCTAACCCTCGAAGGCGAAACGCCAAAAGTCATGTGGACCGTATGGGTAAGTTGGTGTAATTTGGTACCTCAACTTCCTAGGGTCATAACTTTTGCATACGACCTCCGTTTTAGGCGCGTGATAGCCCATTGGAAAGGTATTTCAGAGAGCTACACATTTTACTGTCATACTTTGACTCTATCTACAGTTTAACTATGGAAAGCCAAAAAAACAATGTTTAGGTCCCCAAACCAGCCCTAAAAGTATAGCAAGATGTGTTGACATGAAAACATACAAAATAAGCCAGTTGGATTAGGCGAGATGCCACCTGTATCCTCCTGGAGAATGTGTGAGGCTTCAGATAGCCCCAAAAGTGTATAACTCACAATTATAAAGTAGTATAGAAATACGTGATGAACAAAAATGGACACGAGGAGCCAATTGGAATAGGTGGGTGACCACCAATATCCACCTGGATCATTTTTAGGTCACATGGCACTTTTAAACTCCTCAAGGCCTACAAAAACTAGAGACTTAGAGATGACAAATTGGGAAAATACCTTTATAATATTGTGTGTAATCGGGAATATAACCATATTGAAAATGGTGTGCAATTAAAGAGGAAACCATGTGGTGTGAGGTTTTCTTGCATTTCCCTCTCATTTCTCATCCAAATCAAATGGATTCCTTGACACCTAATGTTTCAATTCCTATATGGATAATCAACATCAAGTAATTCACTAAAGTACAAGTAACTACATCTCACCCAACCAGATAGTGTGAAGAGGCAACTTAGTGGATTGAGTTTAGATTTCCACCCAAGGGTACTCGCATGTGCGCTTGTAGTGAGATAACATCTAGTAGGTAAGAGTGACCCTTGATCAACCTCTATTGGATTTCATAACATTTGGTGGCATACTTGGGGATTTTGAATACAATTCTTACCTTCACTTATGTAAGCTTCCACCACTTTGATTTCATCACCAAGGGTTGATACAAATTTTGAAGGTCCCTTTTGATATATTTTCTTGAGGCCTAATAGTGTGTCATAGTTGTGTATTCTTTTTTAATTGGTTGAATTAAAATTAGCACAATTGAACGCCTAGAGAATTTTATGAGTTGTGATATAATTACTTCATAAAATACTGGATGTTCTCTTAGACTTCAAGGAGTAGCTCCTCCTTTTGGATTTCTCTCACCCCATAAACAAACTCTTAGAAATAGTATTCCAATATCCAACATGTCTAATGGTAATGGTTTTCTTCAAGAGGTAACTCTTCTAGAAGAAATGATTCAAAAGGAGGAAACACTCCTCCCTCTCCTACTCCATTTGAAGGGAATAAAACTTGGCCTTTTATGGATGGAGTTAATCTTCCTTAAATTTTGCAGTGAATAATGACCCAATTAAACACTATGCCACTTAGCAACCTATGCCTACAAAGTTACCCTTGAACATTCCTAAGTTTGAGGGAAAACATGGAGAATATTCTTTGAATGATATTAGAATCTTTCACATGTGGTAATGTTCAAACAATATCGCAGATGATAGATTTAGACTTGGACTTTCATAGTGCACTCTCATGCGCATAGAATCCACATGGTACATTGACCTTAAAGGTCATTCTTACTCTATCTTTGTGGCTTGAGCTTAAAAAAAATTTAACCAATTTCAATTACTCATTAGAAAAGACATTGGGATTTTGATTCTCATTAATTTTAAGTAGAAAAACTTCTACCTATCACAAATCACATCCATTAGTGACAAGGTATGAATAGCCTATGTAAGACCCCCTTATATAATGAGTTGTTGTTAGATTGGTTCTTTAAGTCCCTTTTTCCAAAAATATATGAGGATGTTGTTGTATACTAAACCTAAGATGGAGGAAAAATCTATTCTTAGAGCCAAGGACTAGATCCAATGTTTTCTCAATGTGGTTACCTATTTTTCATCCTTCCAACTGGCCTTGGGGTAGGTGGGTCTCCCACCCCTAATATAGGTCAATTGCGTGCAGTGGATGGAATTATCAAGTCTACCAATTATGTATCTAACAAAATTAGTCATGTTCCTTTTCTTGGAGGCCCTATTCCTAATGGAGGGACAATTGTTTCCTTTGGAGTGACCCATGGGTGTACTCCTATCCTTCCTTATGCGCTACGTGTTCCAATTAAATCCACCCATTATCGAGGGTTCTCCCAATCCCTCATTCCCTTCATCCAATTTTAACTTGATTCACTTTCTACCTTCTCATCATGATCAAAATTTGGCTTAAAAACAAGTGACTAGGCTTCTAAAAAAGAAAATGAATAAGAACCAAGGGTGAGAAGGCAGTGAGACACATATTGGGGGGGACAATAATACTAATTAGTTCAAACATAGAAACAAGGGTGCAAACTCAAACATATTTTTGTTATTTGTGGGGATGATCATTATTCTCATGAATGTCTTGATTAAATTGAAGCAAACAATTGAGGAATCAACTATGTAATCAATTTAACCCACGACAACCCTTATCTCAACATAATCTTGTTGCTAGACAATGTAGATCATCTAAATATTCAACCTCTTTAAGCCCATTTTAGATGAGTGACCCTTCCAATCATAACAATTTCAATACTTGATGATACGATGAATAGCCAAGCATGTAATCATAACTATGAGACTCCTAACCCCGAATCTTCTAAAGGAGAGGAAATTGTTCCTTATCCCTATAATGGTCCTTTGTGAATTGAACCACAATCAACAAAGGCTCCTATAACTTTCCCCAGAGCTCCTTTATAGAGAAAGGTGCATAATCCTTGCAATAGGTTTTCTCAATATTACAATGTCCTTACAGATTTGGCACAATCATATTATGTTATGTCTACAGTAGAGATGTTGCAAACTTGTCTTATGGAATGTAAGGCTTTGTTGAACGTTATCAGAGGCATTGGTTCTACAAACTCTAGGATGGTTATATTAGACTTAGGTAATGTGTAACCATGTTTCCCTCATTCTAAGAATTTTCAATTCATAGCTACTATGAGGAATTCCAACATTCATTAATGTATAATGGATGAGGTAGCTTCATCTTACGTCATATCATCGATAGTCTAGAAGCAAATGGGTTCTCTTGATCCTACCCCATCACAGATTACATTGAGAGCCTTTATTGGGAATCCTTTCAAACCTCTATAAGACTTTGATTATTGGGAATCCTTTGATTATGTTGTATCTTAGATTTCTCTAGATTACATGATATGTGCTTGGACATTATGCCTTTTTCCCTGCTTTACCTTGGTGGTTGACATTGTGCCCTAGTAAGTGGTTTTCCTTGGGAATGGGTTTGCTAATGGGAATTCCCTTGATGATCCATTGTACCATTCCTGACTATACTTACCATTTTCCATCATTATCCCCCTCCATTTCCTTATATCTTTATATTTTAGGGTGCATTGACCCAGGAAGGGTTGTCCCTCATTCTGTGGAAAGAAGGGGATAAAGGCCCAGAGGGGTTGGTGTTGGGTAAAAGATAAAATCCTTGTATAATCCTTCTAGTGGCTTTGCCCATGGATCACCCAAGAATGCAATGAAACGCTTATCTTTGAATAAAAGGGGACCCGCAATATAATAAAGAAATGCTTGAAAGGTTAGT
>JZKD02S0305942.1:0-19819 GCA_000966675.3 Picea glauca | reverse complement strand
TCATGTCATCATTCCTTGTCATAAATTTTCAAATGATTCTCTTGGTCAAAGTTCTACTTAAAAATTGGTTTTTGAATTAAGGAAGATGAATTTGACAAACGTGAAAGAGAGTTTTGTCAATAATGGACAAAGAAAAAAAACCTCCTTAATTTTATGCACAGGTGTTATTGTTTGAGAGAAATCCCCCAAATACAGTCACTATAGGAGGGTTTCTGCACATTTGGACAACTTGACTCGAAGTTAGTTTTCCAGAGGTTTGGAGAAGGCATTTTCAGTGCTTGATGGTTTCATTGTGTAGAAGACATCATAAAATTTCCACCCATACCATGTTCATCCCAAAAATACTCTAGGAAGACCTCCAAAATCCCTATCAAAGACCACATTGTGCTTCTGCTATGAGCACGTTGTGCTTCTTCAAGTTTTGAGTAACCAACTTCAAGCTGGGATTGTGAGAAAATGGGAAAGTAATTTTGAAACCTGGAGGAGGTTTGTGTTCATAACATACCAAAATACAATAACCTCTCTCATTGTTTGAATATAATTTATGGTTTGGGATATATTCTATCATCTTATAGGCCTATGCTTTCAGAAAATAAAACACTCTGTTTTTTTCCTATTATAGTCATATTTTCGTTTTGTGTTTTCCTAACAACAGAGAATGGATTTTTGGAAATAAAGAGAGATTTTCATCAAGGACATATCAAAAAACATTAAACTCTCTCAATTTCTAAATATACATTATGGTTTTGGATATATTCAATTATCTTTGAGGCCTAGTTTTTGAGGAAATAAAACACTCTATTTTTCCTGTTTTAGTCATGTTTTCTTGGTGTGTTTTCCTAACAATTGAAAGTGAAGTTTTGAAAACCAAGAAAGGATTTTTTCAAGGTCATATTCAAAAACAAAAAACGCTCTCAGTTTTTACATAGGTTTTACTGTATTGTAGTTATAGGTGTCACTTTAATACCTATTTTTCACAAGTTTTCTAGGCCAGAATTGTTGCGCTTATGGGAAGTAACTTTTGGAACTAATTTTGTAGAGGTAAAATTGTTGTTTTGGATGGTTTAAAGGATCAAGGGTATAATATACATCTCAAGGCTTCCTCACATGTCATCAAAATCCTCCAAAAACTCCAAACCCTCCATTTCAAACTTAGAGAGAATGAAAAACTGAGTTTCCATTTACGCCATGATAACATTGTCCTACAAGACAAGATGAATTCTCTACAGTGTTAGGTTGATGATATTAACTTCCACCAATAATAGTCTCTGGATGAAATTGGAACACCACAAAAATCCTAAGTCAGAATTCCCACAAGAGGGAGAAGCTTCTAAAGCTAATCCACCCCCTCCTTCGCAAGTTTAGTCATAAAGGGCAATTTCTTTTTGTTTGCAGTGGGACCTACAAAATCTTCGATGTAGGGGTAATGTTAGGCCCAGGATATGATCAATTTTATGACAATTATTATACACTTTTTCCACATGTACATATGTGATTTTCATCTTTGAAAGGAGATTTTTGAAGAATTTTATGATAAAATGGTATGATTGGCATAAGGGAAAAGACACATTATGTTTCTAGTTCTGGCACTTGATCCGCACTCATTCTGGCACTCGTTCTGGCACTCCATCCAACACCTCTTCCTGCACAAAAACGAACGACGATTTGGCAGTTATGGTATTGGAGGCTAGTGGGGGGTGAATTAGAGACATGGGTTTTGTTCATGCTTATCCCCTCCAGCTACTTAACTCTTGACAATTGGATTTTGGGTTGTTATGGTGGGTGATTATTGGCTATCTTTGTTTCGGCAGTTAGGGCACCATTAATGAAATTTTCCAATTTTAGAAGTGGTTCAAACCTCCTGTGGTGGACCACTTGGTCTATAAACATTATAAATACCACTGTGGTGGTCAGAAAATTGTTAAGCAGTAGACGAAGTCGTGTGTTAGAGCCAACAACGATTTTGGCTCTGTTTTGCATTTTTCAATTGCCAGAATTGTATAAAACTGTGTTTCTGCATTTTAATGGTGAATTCCTTTTGTTGAGCTCATGGTGTGCTTTTAGGGAGTGACCATGACTTGTTGGGGTTCCGACTAGCAGTCTGGTAACTCTTCCATGTGTTGTTTGTACATTTAATAGCTTACACATCTCTCTTTTTCATTTCCTATACATGTATTGTTGTCTTTCTTCTGTTATATAATTTGTTGTTGTAGCTTAATGATTTGTTTCTTTTGCAGGTTACTATAAAGGTGTGTGTTAATATGCATTGATTTGATAGATAGAGACGAATTTGCTAATTCATCTACTAACCCCGTGTGCAAGCAGATATTAGATTACATTTTATTCATGCTTTTGAAATTTGATTTAAAATAAGAATTAAAACAGAGTAGAACAGAGTTTTAGTTTATGTTTTCTTTAACCAAGGCTTCGGTGGATGGATAGGGTTAGTTTCATTTTTTATTGCCTATTCAATTGTTAATTAGATTTTTCTTAATTAGTTGTTGATCAATTTATTCATTAGTTTACTTTTTCATGCTTTAATTTTTGTTTTAATCATTTTCCTTATTACATTTTGAATTGTTAAGATAGAGCTAGTTTAGTTTATGTTATGTAATTTCTTGCCTAGAATTATATTGCAATTGTAGTTCTTAGTTAATGAATGAGTGTTTAAGTATGGATTTTGCTTATGTAGAATATAAGTATAATGATGATCTCGTTATGTTGTTGATGGTTAATAAATGAACATGCAATGTATTTAATATTGTTTTTGTCTTCACACAACCACCAGCATTATATTTGAATTGTCACAGGTTAAAGATAGTTTCTTGCTTTCATAGCTTAGAAAATAGTTTTATTGTTGTTGTAGGATAGATAGACTTTTCTTTGATAGATTAGATAGTAGTTTGCTTATCATAGATTAAGAATTAATTGTTAATCTTTCTTGCTTTCAATAGAATAGATTTGCTTTCATGCATTGCATTGAGCATTTAGATTTCCTTTCACGCATTAGAAATAGTTTTGCAATAGGCATTTAGTTCACTTGCCTCTTAGGCTAGATAGTTGTTCAATGAGAATTTTTACTCNCCCTCGGTTGCCCCACTTCCCTTCCATGGCTTCAACAACAAGCTAGACCGGAAGTCACAGAGGGTTGTAGCTGCAGTTTGACACCTTCAGGAATCAATCCCCAACAATTCTCTCACTCAGAGAATTGCTCATGGACCTGATAACTCTCTTCTTCAATCCCACTCCAAGCTAACCAGGTACACCAAACAAAAGGGCTACGGGAACAGGCTTCGAAATGGTGAAATGGTTGTCTCAAGGATAACAGAACATATGAGTGAAATGGTCATGGAATCATTGACTAGATAACTGAGTGTGTACAAGAATCACTTTGAACTCTTTGTTAAAAGTGATTGTGAGAATGATGGTCAGGTTGTTGGTAAGGTATCCGTGAGAAGTCTCCCAACGAGCTAAGTTACCCCACGATATGAATGCATGTCCCCAAATTGACACTTATCATATTGGAATGTTCCTTTTGTCCACTTGTCCCCAACTTTAGAACTTAGGATAAAATAATTATCCATACTTTATGTTTTAGGAAATATTAATATACTATTCCCTTGACTTTTGGCCCTCCCTTTCCCTAACTGGTGAAGTTCAGTCCCCCATCTCTTTTATTGTGGTCGGTCTAGGCACAATGATGTATTTTATATTAATCATGAGTCATGTACAAAGTATGCACATTGGCCCTTGACATCTAGGCATTCCGGCCTAATACCAAAACATAAGCATCCCATCTTATAATACTAGATCACCAACCTATAATGCATATCATATACATAAAGGTTTATTGACCTTAATATTGTGCACACTTTAGTTACTGTGCGCAGTATCTGCTGACCTCAAGGTTGCGCGCTCTTTAGTCACTATGCGCGGTATCTTGTGATGTGCATATTACATCATTTTACTACATAGTTCATGTGCACACTACGACACATGATATATATTACAAAATGAGATCAAAACAACTCACCAGCTTAAGTATATTTATATTACATTTACAATTGGGTTCGGTCAAGGGATATTACAATCCCCTCCCCTTATATATGCATTGTCCTCAATGCATCATACACATATATATATGAGAGTTTTCAAAAATCTTCAAAAAGATGCAGGTATTCTGTCCACATTGCATCTTCATGCTCCCAAGTAGCATCCTGTGGGTCATACCAGGTCCATTGAACCTTTACAAGCCCTATGGCTCAGTTCCAGAGTTGCTTGACTTTCTTGTCCAAAATGCGCACTGAATGCACTTCAAAACCGCCTTCTTTCTCCACCTGAATCACATTCCAATCAATAACATGATTAACATTGGGTATATATTTCTTTCGTAATGATACATGGAAGACATTATGAATAGACATAGATGTAGGAAATGCAATCATATAAGCAACTAGACCAATCCTCTCAAGGATTTCAAATGGTCCACAAAATTTGGCTACCAACTTGGTGTAGCTTCCCAGATTCAGGGAACTTCTGTTAGCTTTCACTTTCAAGAAAACGTGATCACCCACTTTGAATTCTTTGTGGATTCTATTTTTATCAGCATAACTTTTTTGTCTGTCTTGGGCAGCTTTTAAATTCTTCTTAATTTTTGTCATCTGGTCCTCCATATCCCTAAGCAACTCCGGCCCAACTATTTTCCTATCATCTAGATTATCCCAACTTACTACAGTATTGCACCTTCTGCCATCAAGTGCTTCAAATGGGCTCATCTACAATGATGCCTGATACCCATTATTGTAAGCGAATTCTACTAAATGTAGGTAGTCTTCCCATTTTGATGGTTTATCCATCACATACATTCTTAGTATATCTTTTATCACCCTGTTCACTCTTTCTATCTGTCCATCAGACTCAATATGATAAGTTGTACTAAAGTTTAGATTCGTTTTGAATCCTTTGAACAATACTTTCCATAAATTCGAGGTGAATTTCGGGTCTCTGTCAAACACAATTGCTTTAGGAATTTTGTGCAATCGTCCCACTTCCTTCATGAAAATATCGATAACTTCTATTGCCTTGTGTGTAGTTTTTAGTGGAATAAAATGGGCAACTTTCGTAAGCTTGTCCACTACCACCATGATCGAATCATGCAACTTTCCTTTTCTAGGAAATCCCATAATAAAATCCATTGTCACCACTTCCCACTTCCATTTAGGAATGGTTAAAGGTTGCAGCAACCCTTCCGAATGTCTATTCTCTGCTTTCACTTTATGGCATTCCATACAACTAGCGATGTACTCAACGATCTCTTTCTTCATACCTGGCCAAAATTAATGGTTCTTGATCACTACCATAGTTTTCTGATATCTAGGGTGTCCTGCATAAGGAAAATTATGAACCTCATGCAAAATTATATGTTTCAAGTCCTGGACATTTGGTACAAAAATCTTGTTCTTGCGCAAAAATATTCCATCTATCCCCAACTTATAATCATCCACCTTCGAAAGTATCTTACCCTGCTGTATCATTGCTACCAAATCTCTGTACTGCATATCTGTATTAGCAACCTCTAAAATTTTACTTTTAACATCAGTTTGGTACATGCTAATGGCTGTAGCATGTATTTCATGCACCCTCCTGCTCAGTGCATCAACCACTTTATTTTCTTTCCCCTTGATATTCTTTATATCAAAGTCATATTCGCTTAGAAATTCTAACCATATGCTTTGTCTAGCATTTAGATTTGGCTAATCAAATAAATATTTCAGACCATTGTGGTCTGTTCTTAGCTCAAACCTCTTTCCCATGAGGTAGTGTCTCCATTTCTTCAAGGCATGCACTATGGCTTCCAACTCCAAATCGTAAGTGGCATAGTTTCTTTCATGATCCTTCAACTTCCTTGATTCGTAACATATGACAAAACCATTTTGACTGAGGACTCCACAAAGTCCTTCCTTCCATGCATCTGTGCATATAATGAAATCTTTATTTGGGTCTACGATCCTTAATATTGGATCACTTGTCAATAATTGTTTCAAGTGTTGGAAACTTATCTCACAATCTAGTGTCCACTAGAAATTCATTCCCTTTCTTTGCAAGGAAGTGATCGGATGTGCAATCTTTGAGAATCCTTCAATAAATATTTTGTAGTAAACTGCAAGACCCATGAATGATCTCACCTCTATCACATTCTTTGGTGCTAACCATTCTCTAATGGCCTCTATCTTTTCAGGATCCACTGTTATCCCATATTTTTAAATGAAATGCCCCAAATAATGAATTTGTTTCTGATAAAATGAGCACTTGCTCAATTTGTCATATAACTAACATTCCCTTAATACTTGTAACACCATCCTGAAATGATGTTCATGCTCTTCCTCTCGCTTGGAATATATAAGAATGTCATCCAAAAAGACAATGACAAACTTGTTCAAATACTCTCGAAAAACATCATTCATTAAGCACATGAAAACAACTAGTGCATTTGACAACCCAAATGGTACCACTGTGAACTCATAATGACCATACCTTGTCCTCAAGGCGGTCTTGCTAATATCTTCTTCTTTAATTCTTACCTATTGGTATTGTGATCTGAGATCTATCTTTGAAAATATGTTTGTATCCTTCAATTTATCAAAAAGATCATCGATCCTTGGCAGAGGATACTTGTTCTTTACAGTCACTTTCTTCAACTATCTAAAATCAATGCACAATCTTAACATTCCATATTTCTTTTTCACAAACAAGACTTGGGAACCCCAAGGTGATACACTTGGGCGTATATATCCCTTCTTCAGAAGTTCTTCAAGATGCATTTGCAACTCCTTCAATTCTGGTGTACTCATTCTGTAAGGAGTCTTTGATACCGACACTGCTCCCTGCATCAAATTTATAGAGAAATAAATGTCTCTCCTTGGGGGTAGTCCGTGTACCTACTTGAATACATATTTAAACTCTTTCAGTACTGCACAATCCTCCAAATTTGGCACCTTGTCTTTAGGTGTCTCTTCCGAATGAGTTGCAAATATTTGACATCGTCTTCTATAATATTTCTTCATCTTCAGTGTCGAAATTTCTCTAACAGTTACTGCCCTGGGAATTCCCTGTACCTTCCTTAGTTTCCCTTCCTCATCTCAGCAAGTAAAATATTTGTTATGTCAATCCAATAGAGCATGGTGTTGGTCCAACCAATCCATCCCAATTAGATAGTCATAGGAACCTAAAGGAAAGATGTTTAAATCCGCCTTTATGTTTAGTCCATTCATGTCTATGAGGCATGACTTAACCATTACACTAACTTTTCTTCTGGATCCTGTAGCTAGTTGCACCAACCAGGATTTCCCATGCTTTCTTCTTGGAAATTGCAAACTTTCCACCATCTTAGGGTCTATATAACTATGACTAGATCCTGAATCAATTAAAATAGCAAGGGTTTGGTTGTAAATAATACCTTCCACTTCAATCATGTGGGACAGATACTCTTCTTGCTTATTGTCCAGGGATGCATAAATACTTGGCATATATATGCCCATGTCCTGTACTGTTTCAGCTCATTGTACATTGTGAATATCCCTACCCTTTTCACCTTTGTGAGGACAATCTTTGAACCTATGGTCCCCTTTACAACCCCAACATTTCATAGGTGGTTGTCTTGGCCCTTGACTCCTTGTGTCAATCAATCTGGTTTCCTTATGCATTTGCTTCCATTATGGGTTATTTCCGAAGAATGGTGGCTTAGCTCCCTTCTTCCTCTGATCCATATTGAATTTCTTATTGTCTTCCCAAGCCTTTTGTAAAGATGGCCTTGCTTTCAGCTGATCATATAAGCATTTAGCTCTCCTTATGGTCTCTTCTAATGTCTTGGGATCATCATACTGTATTTTTTCACTGATGAATGATGGAAATCCACTTAAATACCTTTGAATCTTGACTGTCTCATCCTTGATGAAAGAGACATACTTCCACAGTTCTAAAAACCTTCTCTCATATTCATCTATGGCCATACTTCCAAGCTTGAGTTCAAAGAACTCTTTCATTTTCTTGTCATAGTATCTCTTACTCAAGTACTTATTCTCAAAATACTTCTTGAATTCCCTCCAAGTAACACTTTTCTCTACAATGTGTTGTACCTGTACAAGTTGATCCCACTACATGGAGGCCTTTCCTTTGAGTTGATAGATAATGATTGTACCTTCTACATGAGAAGAATAATTATTCAATTGAAAATACTTCCTCATGCCTAGCAACCATGTTTATGCATCTTCATCCTTCTTGTTCTCACCATCAAATGTAGGAGGTTTGATTTTGTTCATTTCTCCTCATGACTCATCCACCCTAGATCTCTTATACCTTCTGACAAGGGATAGACTTGAGTTGTTTCCTGCTCTCTTATGGGAATTCCTTTAGGGATGATGGTGATGTTTATTATCACTTTTTACTTTTATTTTCTCCTCTGAAGGTTTGTGACTACCAGATTCACTTGAGCCACTCTCCTTAACCAATTTCTTATCTATTATGTTCAAACATCCCAATAGCTTCATGTTGAAGTCATCATGTTGCTCTTTGTCTTTCATAAGCCTTTCATTATCAACTTTATGGCTTTGGACATCCTTCTGCAAATTCTTAATGGTCTCAGCCATATTCATCTCTTCATTCCTTTCTTCTCCATGTCCATTGGAGTTCGTTCCTTCCATGCCCAAATGGACATCCACCCCTCTGCTCTTTTCTAGAAGATTGTAATTCCCCTTTGCCTCTTCCATTCTTATGGACTCTGAACTAGTCTGACCTAATCGAGTTTGTTAATTCTGCAAAATATGTATCCATCGAAACTTATCAGGATAACAATTCAACAATTCATGAGAATATGCACCAGTTCAATTCAACATACACATCAACATTATCTAGTGTTATCACCATGAAAATTCTAGATAATACCCAAGTCTCAAAAACACAGATGCAAAGTGCCTTTCGAGATACACTTGTGCAAGAAGGTGGTTTGTCGAAACCACTTTCACCTAGACGTAGTATCACGTGTCTCAGCATGTCAAATCCACAACTCATGAAGCGGGCGACGGCTAGTCAGATCACCCTGCTTCATTCGTTTGGTAATTCTTAGCCATGTGACATCAGCTGAATGCCGCCATGTAACGAACTCAAAATATAATCATTTGAAATGGATTGGCCAAGCATGGAAACCCAACCCTCTTGCACGTAATCTATATGCACTTCATAAATGGAGTCTTATAGTTAACACTCCCCTGCAAGCACAAAGATATCTACGTATCCATAACTAAGGTTATCTCCAAACTGATCGACTTCCTTCTATCTGTAAAGACACATTTCAGTATCCCCAACCTGAGATACATGGACAAGGATAATTCGAGTGAGACTGGTTATTCAAGAAACATGCTAGTCTTTCCTGCAAATAAGGAGGAAAGGGTCCTTGCACACATTTTAGAAACTAAGTTCCACACAAAGTCAGTTATAGACTCACGATTGGAAGTCAGGATGAATCCCACTATAAAGGATTTAGTCATCAATAGGCCAACCACTAAGAAGAAAAGGAGCAAGCAACAGAAGAAGGAGGAATCTACGACTGAAGCAGCCGAAAGTGTTGGAGAGAATCAACTGGTCTTGTTAGAATCTTCCTTAAATTCAGAGATCACTAAGCTGAAGTAAGTCTTCAACTAAAATAAGCATGTCTCAGTGAATTTTGAATAGCTAGTAGTGGAGGTAAAGAGTACCAGAGATGATAGGCATCTTCTTAAACGACCCTTTTTCAACAGGCTAACAGTTGTCATCCCCTTTTGTAATTTTTGTAATTATTACGATTATATAAATAGAGAAACAGATTTTGGACTGTTTTATTACAATTTCTATCTGGTGATGTTATGAATCTTGTTTTCTTTTATAATAATTTTTTCTTGTAATCTTATATTTTTATATTCATTTGTCTAAATCAGAGGAAGTTAAAACTCAGAATTCTTTTTAATTAATGCTTCGATGCGGTTATGTGTTTCTTTTTCTTTTATTATTATGCAATTTAAACTCAGACTCATTGCCTTCCAAGCGACTTCGCATGCATTAGACTTGACTTGTTCATTTATATTTATCGTGCATAGCAATATTACAAGGTAAAACGCTTCTTCGTGCACCTAAATCTACTGTGCATTTCGTCTTCGTTGCATTGGAAAATCACGTGCACTACTCTTGCGTTGTGTGCCAATACCCACTGCACACAGTTTTGATTCCGCACACCAATATTCCACATGCATTTATTCCTATGCATGCACCATGTCAAGTTTAACATATTCCATAGCGCCCAAATATCTGCGCATACTATTGAATACATCGTCANCATAGTTCATGTGCACACTACGACACATGATATATATTACAAAATGAGATCAAAACAACTCACCAGCTTAAGTATATTTATATTACATTTACAATTGGGTTCGGTCAAGGGATATTACAATCCCCTCCCCTTATATATGCATTGTCCTCAATGCATCATACACATATATATATGAGAGTTTTCAAAAATCTTCAAAAAGATGCAGGTATTCTGTCCACATTGCATCTTCATGCTCCCAAGTAGCATCCTGTGGGTCATACCAGGTCCATTGAACCTTTACAAGCCCTATGGCTCAGTTCCAGAGTTGCTTGACTTTCTTGTCCAAAATGCGCACTGAATGCACTTCAAAACCGCCTTCTTTCTCCACCTGAATCACATTCCAATCAATAACATGATTAACATTGGGTATATATTTCTTTCGTAATGATACATGGAAGACATTATGAATAGACATAGATGTAGGAAATGCAATCATATAAGCAACTAGACCAATCCTCTCAAGGATTTCAAATGGTCCACAAAATTTGGCTACCAACTTGGTGTAGCTTCCCAGATTCAGGGAACTTCTGTTAGCTTTCACTTTCAAGAAAACGTGATCACCCACTTTGAATTCTTTGTGGATTCTATTTTTATCAGCATAACTTTTTTGTCTGTCTTGGGCAGCTTTTAAATTCTTCTTAATTTTTGTCATCTGGTCCTCCATATCCCTAAGCAACTCCGGCCCAACTATTTTCCTATCATCTAGATTATCCCAACTTACTACAGTATTGCACCTTCTGCCATCAAGTGCTTCAAATGGGCTCATCTACAATGATGCCTGATACCCATTATTGTAAGCGAATTCTACTAAATGTAGGTAGTCTTCCCATTTTGATGGTTTATCCATCACATACATTCTTAGTATATCTTTTATCACCCTGTTCACTCTTTCTATCTGTCCATCAGACTCAATATGATAAGTTGTACTAAAGTTTAGATTCGTTTTGAATCCTTTGAACAATACTTTCCATAAATTCGAGGTGAATTTCGGGTCTCTGTCAAACACAATTGCTTTAGGAATTTTGTGCAATCGTCCCACTTCCTTCATGAAAATATCGATAACTTCTATTGCCTTGTGTGTAGTTTTTAGTGGAATAAAATGGGCAACTTTCGTAAGCTTGTCCACTACCACCATGATCGAATCATGCAACTTTCCTTTTCTAGGAAATCCCATAATAAAATCCATTGTCACCACTTCCCACTTCCATTTAGGAATGGTTAAAGGTTGCAGCAACCCTTCCGAATGTCTATTCTCTGCTTTCACTTTATGGCATTCCATACAACTAGCGATGTACTCAACGATCTCTTTCTTCATACCTGGCCAAAATTAATGGTTCTTGATCACTACCATAGTTTTCTGATATCTAGGGTGTCCTGCATAAGGAAAATTATGAACCTCATGCAAAATTATATGTTTCAAGTCCTGGACATTTGGTACAAAAATCTTGTTCTTGCGCAAAAATATTCCATCTATCCCCAACTTATAATCATCCACCTTCGAAAGTATCTTACCCTGCTGTATCATTGCTACCAAATCTCTGTACTGCATATCTGTATTAGCAACCTCTAAAATTTTACTTTTAACATCAGTTTGGTACATGCTAATGGCTGTAGCATGTATTTCATGCACCCTCCTGCTCAGTGCATCAACCACTTTATTTTCTTTCCCCTTGATATTCTTTATATCAAAGTCATATTCGCTTAGAAATTCTAACCATATGCTTTGTCTAGCATTTAGATTTGGCTAATCAAATAAATATTTCAGACCATTGTGGTCTGTTCTTAGCTCAAACCTCTTTCCCATGAGGTAGTGTCTCCATTTCTTCAAGGCATGCACTATGGCTTCCAACTCCAAATCGTAAGTGGCATAGTTTCTTTCATGATCCTTCAACTTCCTTGATTCGTAACATATGACAAAACCATTTTGACTGAGGACTCCACAAAGTCCTTCCTTCCATGCATCTGTGCATATAATGAAATCTTTATTTGGGTCTACGATCCTTAATATTGGATCACTTGTCAATAATTGTTTCAAGTGTTGGAAACTTATCTCACAATCTAGTGTCCACTAGAAATTCATTCCCTTTCTTTGCAAGGAAGTGATCGGATGTGCAATCTTTGAGAATCCTTCAATAAATATTTTGTAGTAAACTGCAAGACCCATGAATGATCTCACCTCTATCACATTCTTTGGTGCTAACCATTCTCTAATGGCCTCTATCTTTTCAGGATCCACTGTTATCCCATATTTTTAAATGAAATGCCCCAAATAATGAATTTGTTTCTGATAAAATGAGCACTTGCTCAATTTGTCATATAACTAACATTCCCTTAATACTTGTAACACCATCCTGAAATGATGTTCATGCTCTTCCTCTCGCTTGGAATATATAAGAATGTCATCCAAAAAGACAATGACAAACTTGTTCAAATACTCTCGAAAAACATCATTCATTAAGCACATGAAAACAACTAGTGCATTTGACAACCCAAATGGTACCACTGTGAACTCATAATGACCATACCTTGTCCTCAAGGCGGTCTTGCTAATATCTTCTTCTTTAATTCTTACCTATTGGTATTGTGATCTGAGATCTATCTTTGAAAATATGTTTGTATCCTTCAATTTATCAAAAAGATCATCGATCCTTGGCAGAGGATACTTGTTCTTTACAGTCACTTTCTTCAACTATCTAAAATCAATGCACAATCTTAACATTCCATATTTCTTTTTCACAAACAAGACTTGGGAACCCCAAGGTGATACACTTGGGCGTATATATCCCTTTTTCAGAAGTTCTTCAAGCTGCATTTGCAACTCCTTCAATTCTAGTGTACTCATTCTGTAAGGAGTCTTTGATACTGACACTGCTCCATGCATCAAATTTATAGAGAAATAAATGTCTCTCCTTGGGGGTAGTCTGTGTACCTACTTGAATACATATTTAAACTCTTTCAGTACTGCACAATCCTCCAAATTTGGCACCTTGTCTTTAGGTGTCTCTTCCGAATGAGTTGCAAATATTTGACATTGTCTTCTATAATATTTCTTCATCTTCAGTGCCAAAATTTCTCTAACAGTTACTGCCCTGGGAATTCCCTGTACCTTCCTTAGTTTCCCTTCCTCATCTCGGCAAGTAAAATCTTTGTTATGTCAATCCAATAGAGCATGGTGTTGGTCCAACCAATCCATCCCAATTAGATAGTCATAGGAACCTAAAGGAAAGATGTTTAAATCCGCCTTGATGTTTAGTCCATTCATGTCTATGAGGCATGACTTAACCATTACATTAACTTTTCTTCTGGATCCTGTAGCTAGTTGCACCAACCAGGATTTCCCATGCTTGCTTCTTGGAAATTGCAAACTTTCCACCATCTTAGGGTCTATATAACTATGACTAGATCCCGAATCAATTAAAATAGCAAGGGTTTGGTTGTAAATAATACCTTCCACTTCAATCATGTGGGACAGATACTCTGCTTGCTTATTGTCCAGGGATGCATAAATACTTGGCATATATATGCCCATGTCTTGTACTGTTTCAGCTCATTGTACATTGTGAATATCCCTACCTTTTTCACCTCTGTGAGGACAATCTTTGAACCTATGGTCCCCTTTACAACCCCAACATTTCATAGGTGGTTGTCTTGGTCCTTGACTCCTTGTGTCAATCACTCTGGTTTCCTTATGCATTTGCTTCCATTATGGATTATTTCTGAAGAATGGTGGCTTAGCTCCATTCTTCCTCTGATCCATATTGAATTTCTTATTGTCTTCCCAAGCCTTTTGGAAATATGGCCTTGCTTTCAGCTGATCATATAAGCATTTATCTCTCCTTATGGTCTCTTCTAATGTCTTGGGATCATCATACTATATTTTTTCACTGATGAATGATGGAAATCCACTTAAATACCTTTGAATCTTGACTGTCTCATCCTTGATGAAAGAGACATACTTCAACAGTTCTAAAAACCTTCTCTCATATTCATCTATGGCCATACTTCCAAGCTTGAGTTCAAAGAACTCTTTCATTTTCTTGTCATAGTATCTCTTACTCAAGTACTTCTTCTCAAAATACTTCTTGAATTCCCTCCAAGTAACACTTTTCTCTACAATGTGTTGTACCTGTACAAGTTGATCCCACCACATGGAGGCCTTTCCTTTGAGTTGATAGATAATGATTGTACCTTCTACATGAGAAGAATAATTATTCAATTGAAAATACTTCCTCATGCCTAGCAACCATGTTTATGCATCTTCATCCTTCTTGTTCTCACCATCAAATGTAGGAGGTTTGATTTTGTTCATTTCTCCTCATGACTCATCCACCCTAGATCTCTTATACCTTCTGACAAGGGATAGACTTGAGTTGTTTCCTGCTCTCTTATGGGAATTCCTTTAGGGATGATGGTGATGTTTATTATCACTTTTTACTTTTATTTTCTCCTCTGAAGGTTTGTGACTACCAGATTCACTTGAGCCACTCTCCTTAACCAATTTCTTATCTATTATGTTCAAACATCCCAATAGCTTCATGTTGAAGTCATCATGTTGCTCTTTGTCTTTCATAAGCCTTTCATTATCAACTTTATGGCTTTGGACATCCTTCTGCAAATTCTTAATGGTCTCAGCCATATTCATCTCTTCATTCCTTTCTTCTCCATGTCCATTGGAGTTCGTTCCTTCCATGCCCAAATGGACATCCACCCCTCTGCTCTTTTCTAGAAGATTGTAATTCCCCTTTGCCTCTTCCATTCTTATGGACTCTGAACTAGTCTGACCTAATCGAGTTTGTTAATTCTGCAAAATATGTATCCATCGAAACTTATCAGGATAACAATTCAACAATTCATGAGAATATGCACCAGTTCAATTCAACATACACATCAACATTATCTAGTGTTATCACCATGAAAATTCTAGATAATACCCAAGTCTCAAAAACACAGATGCAAAGTGCCTTTCGAGATACACTTGTGCAAGAAGGTGGTTTGTCGAAACCACTTTCACCTAGACGTAGTATCACGTGTCTCAGCATGTCAAATCCACAACTCATGAAGCGGGCGACGGCTAGTCAGATCACCCTGCTTCATTCGTTTGGTAATTCTTAGCCATGTGACATCAGCTGAATGCCGCCATGTAACGAACTCAAAATATAATCATTTGAAATGGATTGGCCAAGCATGGAAACCCAACCCTCTTGCACGTAATCTATATGCACTTCATAAATGGAGTCTTATAGTTAACACTCCCCTGCAAGCACAAAGATATCTACGTATCCATAACTAAGGTTATCTCCAAACTGATCGACTTCCTTCTATCTGTAAAGACACATTTCAGTATCCCCAACCTGAGATACATGGACAAGGATAATTCGAGTGAGACTGGTTATTCAAGAAACATGCTAGTCTTTCCTGCAAATAAGGAGGAAAGGGTCCTTGCACACATTTTAGAAACTAAGTTCCACACAAAGTCAGTTATAGACTCACGATTGGAAGTCAGGATGAATCCCACTATAAAGGATTTAGTCATCAATAGGCCAACCACTAAGAAGAAAAGGAGCAAGCAACAGAAGAAGGAGGAATCTACGACTGAAGCAGCCGAAAGTGTTGGAGAGAATCAACTGGTCTTGTTAGAATCTTCCTTAAATTCAGAGATCACTAAGCTGAAGTAAGTCTTCAACTAAAATAAGCATGTCTCAGTGAATTTTGAATAGCTAGTAGTGGAGGTAAAGAGTACCAGAGATGATAGGCATCTTCTTAAACGACCCTTTTTCAACAGGCTAACAGTTGTCATCCCCTTTTGTAATTTTTGTAATTATTACGATTATATAAATAGAGAAACAGATTTTGGACTGTTTTATTACAATTTCTATCTGGTGATGTTATGAATCTTGTTTTCTTTTATAATAATTTTTTCTTGTAATCTTATATTTTTATATTCATTTGTCTAAATCAGAGGAAGTTAAAACTCAGAATTCTTTTTAATTAATGCTTCGATGCGGTTATGTGTTTCTTTTTCTTTTATTATTATGCAATTTAAACTCAGACTCATTGCCTTCCAAGCGACTTCGCATGCATTAGACTTGACTTGTTCATTTATATTTATCGTGCATAGCAATATTACAAGGTAAAACGCTTCTTCGTGCACCTAAATCTACTGTGCATTTCGTCTTCGTTGCATTGGAAAATCACGTGCACTACTCTTGCGTTGTGTGCCAATACCCACTGCACACAGTTTTGATTCCGCACACCAATATTCCACATGCATTTATTCCTATGCATGCACCATGTCAAGTTTAACATATTCCATAGCGCCCAAATATCTGCGCATACTATTGAATACATCGTCATGAAAAAACTTATACTCATACTTATGCGCGTAATAACAAAACTCCTCTACGTTAAGTAATACTTGTGCACCCGATGTGCACATTACTATCTGTGTTCTTACCACACAAGGTTAATTTCAGCATGTGCATCTACACATAATAATATTCCGCGCAACACCACAATTTACCGTGCACATTGGCACACCAATGTTTTCCCACGCGGTGCCAAAATTTACCACGTGTGCACCAACACGCCAACCTTTTCCATGGACACTCTGTGACTCCGATTTTGGTCACTTTGAAGTTACTCTTCTGTGAATATTCACTTCAAATGAACCCCTCTGGCCCATCCAAGCTCAATGTTGAACTAAATCTCTAATACCATTCTGTAATGTTCCCCCGACAAACCTCTGGCTGGGGTATGCCCCTCCAGAGAAACCACTCATTCTCTAACAACAGTCGGTAACATTCCCAGCCTTCAGGCCAGGCCATGCTACTCTAGGGAACACTTTCATTCCCATACTACAAAACATACAGTAGCATACCTAGTAGTCAACTGAGAAATGCCACATAATTTACTCTTTAAAATGCATGCAACTAAGACGTTTACATACAACATGCTCATGGAAGCTTTACATCTAAACTTAAACAAACAATTACTTTCTGTAAAATACGATTGAAATAACAGTAACTACAGATATGAAGAATTTACAAAGATTTACCCATAAACATACAAGAAATCATAATCACATATATTATAAACCAAAACATCGGCATGTAAATAATAAACAACATATCATTTTTATCATACAATAGGTACTTATCTTGGAAATATTGTCACCAACAGTGTACAGACTGTCCACGAACCTCCCAACCATAGACTACACAGTTCATCACTATCAACAATGAGTCACCCCCGAGATGGGACTGAACTCCACCTAGGGTAAAGGGATCCTATCCAGGCTAAGGTTCATGGACAATAGGAAAGACTCCGTCTCAGGTGCTCACTCAACTAACAGCCTACAACCTCTCATTCCCCACATGCATGTCCTACCCAAGGAAGTGTGCCCCCTCTGCTCAATAGTCCCTTGGCTGCCCCACTTCCCTTCCATGGCTTCATAAACAGGTTGGACCGGAAGTCTCAGAGCGTTGTAGCTGCAGTTTAGTACCTTCAGGAATCAATCCCCAACAATTATATTGCTTAGAGAATTGCTCACAGGCCTGCCAACCCACTTCTTCAATCCTGCTCCAAGATAACCAGGTACACCAACCAAAAGGGCTACGGGAACAGGCTTCAGAATGGTGAAATGGTTGTCTCAAGGATAATAGAATGTATGAGTATGGTCATGGAATCATTGATTGGATAAATGAGTGTGTACAGGAATCACTGTGAACTCTTCGTGAAAAGTAATTGTGAGAATGATGGTCAAGATATTGGTAAGGTATCCGCAAGAAGTCTCCCAACGAGCTAAGTTACCCCATGATATGAATGCATGCCCCCAACTTGACACTTGTCACATCGAAAGGTTCCTTTTTTCCACTTGTCCCCAACATTAGAACTTAGGATAAAATAATTATCCATACTTTACGTTTTAGGAAATATTAATATAATATTCCCGTGACTTTTGGCCCTCCCTTTCCCTAATTGGTGAATTTTAGTACCCCATCTCTTTTATTGTGGTTGGTTTGCACGCAATGATGTATTTTATATTAATCATGAGTCATGTACAAAGTAGGCACATTGGCCCTTGACATCTAGACATTCCAGCCTAATACCAAAACATAAGAATCCTAGCTTATAATATTGGCTCACCATCCTATAATGCATATCATATACATACAGGTTTACTAACCTTAATATTGCATGCACTTTAGTTACTATGCACGATATCTGTTGACCTCAAGGTTGTGCGCTCTTTAGTCAATGCACGCGGTATCTTGCGATGTGCATATTACATCATTTTACTGCGCAGTTCATACGCACACTATGCCACATGATGTATATTACCAAATGAGGTCAAAACAACTCACCAACTTAAGTATATTTATATTACATTTACAATTGGGTTCGGTCGAGGGATATTACAAATACTATAGTGAGACACTCTCAGATTCTGTCTGGAAATACCCCACTTATGACAAGTAAATGTATTCCATTGTACATGCGTGATGTCAATGGAAACATTACATTCTGGGAAATGAGATGATCATCCACATTGATCACATGCCTCTGTAGTTCATACAGACACAGGAGAAATTGCATAACTACCATCATCAGAAGTGGTCCACCTACCTGCAACAGTTCCATCTCAGCATCAAGTATAAGAAAGGGATCTTAAATCCTATTGTTGACTACCTCACTCGACCTCCCGTGGCTGCATTCACCATTGTGCTCCATTCCTATGGACATGAGGCATTTTTTGATTAAGGTTGCTTGTCATTGATGTCAACCCTAGAAGAATGCCTTGTAGCACAAAGTTTTGGGTAATGGACCCAATATTGTTTGACGTAAATATGACCCTTGAAGAAAGCCCCATAACACAAAGGTTTGGGTAATGGACCCAAGATTGTTTGATGTAAATATGACTCATTATATTTTTGTCATGGCTGATAAGAAGTAAATATGGATGAACTCCAAAGTAGTCCCCTTATGGTGAAAGCCCTCACAGGAAGATGCTTTGCGGAGTAAGATAACCCATGATTAATTGTGGAATAATGAGATGAAGGACAATGAATTTTTTAGGGAAACTATCCTATATGGATATATATTTTGATGCCATTTCTGGTGGTATGTAGAACATCACATAAATCCTCACGGTTAGAGAGTTATGACCATGTGAAGTTGGAGAACCCAGGTTTGGGTAATGCACCCAAGTTTGTTTAATGGATAACAATATAATTTTTTCTATATTTGAAGGTAATACTACTCTATATGGATAGTACATGTCATTCCATTTCTGGTGGTATGTGTGATGTCACATAACTCCTCACGGTTTGAGAGTTATGGCCTTACGAAGTTGGAGGACCCTCATATGTCATCTAGAAGCCCCAAAAGGTCAAAGTAATCAAAGTGGTTTAAGAGATT
>JZKD02S0305920.1:7275-19819 GCA_000966675.3 Picea glauca | reverse complement strand
TAAATGGACTTGTAGGTCCATGAAACTTGTAGGGAGGTCCTTCTCAAATACACATACAATTTCTGCAATTTCCCTCTTCCATTTTGGTACTTCACATTCATGGATCTCCTTGGAGGTTACCCACCTATTATAAGAATAGTAAATTAGTATGAACCTTTAGTGAAAAATTAAAATGGGATATAATATCTCTATGTCTCTCACAAATGAGCATTTCATACCACATACCTTGTAAAAGCTGGCAATCGACTTATGGCATTCTTTAAGTCAATGGTAAGACATGAATTCCCCCTAATTGAAAATGGCATTATATGCTATCAAACACATTCATCATAGGTCATTAGTAATTTTTAACACAACAAAATATCAAATATATTTATAACTAAATCAATGTTACCAGTAAAACTTTGTAACAAACCTCCTCGTTACGCCTACAAACCTCTTATAACAATGATTTTTTTTTTTTGGTGTGTGTGTGTGTACAAAGGTAACAAGACATTATAATTTGTGCCGTCACATGACACATGCAGCTGCGATATCAATATAAGGATCTAAGACGCACATCAACATCTTCCAGTAAGGAACAACAATCAACCGACAAAATAAAAAGAATGACTACCTAACAATCCTACCCTCCAATGGTTAGGAACTCCAAGACACATAAGCAATGCCCAAGCCCAGGTTCCCATCGATTTTAACCATTTAAGGTCTCAGGTCTAGCAACTATTTTGAGGAACATGGAGGTGTCTACATCCCGCCTGACATAGCAGACCAAGCAATGAAATGATTTCAACCAAGTAAAACAATAACTAATGAACAACCACGAACTCTACGGAAGGTGCAAGACAAAAGGACTCAGACAACGACCTGCCAATATTAAGTCAAGGCATTGTCTATGGCTCAACTGTGATTAATTACAGACCAATTACTCCATTTAACTTTCATTAATCGATGAGTACCTTAAATATAAGATAAATCTAGTTAATCTCAATTCCCCATTTATTAAGTCATAAAATCTTAGTGTACTTGGTTCAAGGACATTACAGTTGTATGATATCACTAACAGTAGAGATGATAATAGCATTACCATGAAATAATACCCATAGTTCCTTTTATATCATAATGACTTGCAACAATAGCAATCACATTACCTTTTATGTGTTAACCATAATAAATAAACTGCAATATCATTACCATAAATGATCACCACATTAACATGTACATTCCCATGAATATTAACATTAACATAAAACATTACACTACATTACATTAACATTACACTAACATTTCATTACATTACATTCCATCCCATTATATTACATTAACTTCCATTGCTTTACATTAACATCAATTAAAACATTAACTAAATTAAGTAGCTTTCTATTATTAAATACTAAATAAATAAGTAAATTGTTGTTAATGAAATGTTAACTAAATTAAGGTAGATTACCTTTATGAAAATGATGTAGATTGTTGTTTTTAAATAATAACAAAAATGAAGTAGTATGATGTATGAAATGTTAACTAAAATAAGTAAATTGCTTGATTAAAATAAAGCAGATTGTTGTTATTAATACTTAACGAAAATGAAGTAGTTTGTTGTCTGAAATGTTAACTCAATAAGTAAATTGCTTGATTAAAATAAAGCAGATTGTTGTTATTAAATACTTAACAAAATAAAGTAGTTTGCTATATTTAACCAAAATAAAGTAAATGCTATTGCTATTGTTGCTAATATTAAATAGCCTCAACCTGTCAACAATTTCTGAGTTAATCCACATCTCCATCTCCTGGCCATTTACATTTAAGGAAGCATTAACTAAGATAAAGTGAAGGCTACTATTTAGTAATTAATAAAACCATAACACGGTATTTAATAATGAGACAATTACTAACAAAATCCTATCAGATACTGTATTACTAACAATACTAACTACGTCATAGCAGGAAAAGTCATGGAGACATTATTAACTCGATACATTCCAACAAGTGACTAACTTATCCCAAGGTACCAAGGTGACAGTTGTCTACGGACATTAAGGAACTGGCTGGAAGGGTGAAATCCTTAAAGCTAAAGGTGAGATTCATTGTCTAAATACTGGCAACGAATTTCTAAATGAACATACCCATGAAGAGAAACATAGGCAAAGAATAATAAAATGGGGTAAAACGTGGCTGTAGGGGAGGATGGGAAACATAGTCACTTGCCATGATCAGGAGATAAGCATACAGATCGAATTCATCTTAATCAGTAAATGATCAGGGTAATCTGCACAGAGAAACGAAATTACCAACGAATTTGCCAGCAACAAATTGCTAGAAACAATTTGCAGGAACAAATTTTCAAATGGAAATGCCAGAAACCGAAAATAGAAATAAAGAGGGATGTACAATCATCCAACTTACAACTGGAAGCCAAGGAATGATGTGACAACGCACCAAGTCCTGAGACAGCCCAACTAGGCATCTAGGAGAGAGCTCACGAGGGGCAAGGGACCATGTAAACATGGTCCGTCCCACTATAACGTGGTGTGTGAAAAAAAAAGGTGTGAAACCCGTATCCTTTGTCTGTTCACCTGCTCCGAGTGTCATCTGCGCGCTCTGTGCCGCTCCCGCTCGCCGATCGCCGAGACGTCACTGGTACCTCCCAGCCAATGCTATGGGTACTCTGCTTCCCCCTTAGCCCCCGGAGCCTCAAAGGGGCCACACACTATCTAGATGGTATGTCTAGCTTCCATCTCGCCTTGCAAGGCCGAGCTACCACTCCTATCTGAGATGAGAAACCCCAACTCCCCACAAGTAATCAATCAAGTCACTAATCCGGCAGTGTAACGTTATGCTAATAGTCAATCCCCATCTTCCTCCTCCTTCCTCTCTTTTATAGTGTTTTAGAACTTCCCAACTTTCTCTAAATTTCATTTACTTTAAGTTTTAATAAAATCTTCTAAAAANGATGCCTCCGCATCCTCAAGGTCCAACACCCTGCACACTCAGTAAAACTGAGTCAATAGCACCTGTCTATGTCATTGTAGTAAACATCATGTCATCTATCGTAACGCATCATAATCAAGAACACATGTTTTAATATCATAATAGTCCAAATCACTTCCGAGAAAGTGTCCTCAAAGAATAGGTTTTCTCAGTGCGCCAGAGAGGGATGTTACATACAACCCCTCTTGGTCTAAACTTCGTCCCAAAGTTTCATAGTATAAATGCCAAAATAAATGTATCACAGTCTCATAAGTCTATGTATCAAACAAAAATGGAAACTGTTGGTGCATATCATATGCGTCCTCCCAGGTTGCTAAGTGTGGACTATAATTGTCCCACTAGACCTTGACCTGATCTACCGTTCGATGTCGTAACTCTCGAATGTGATGATCTAAGATGCGGACCGGCTCAGCCATGAGCGCTCCCTCTTCCAATACCTACAAGAAACGCATGTCAATCACAAGTGTAGGATCACTAATATAATGTCTCAAAACAAATACATGAAAAATATCGTGCATACGCCTCAAAGAATCGGGCAAGGCTAGTCGATAGGCCATGGGCCCCTTTCTCTCCACAATATCGAAAGGTCCCGCAAACCTAGGAGAGAGTTTATCTCCCTTTCCAAACTTGATCAAACTCTTATGCGGTTTAACCCGCTAGAAGACTCAATCGCCGACCTCGTAACTACGGTCGACTCAGTGCGCATCGACATAATTCTTCTGCCGATCCTACACTTCTTTAATCCTTTGTCTTATGGTTTGCATTTTCTCTTTCATTTCTTGGATCACTTCTGGTCTCACCAGGACCCTATCCTCAAGTCGATCCCAACTCAAGGGCGTCCGACACGGTCGCCCGTAAAAAAACTCAAAAGGCACCATTTTAATGGTGCTCTGGTAACTGTTGTTGTAAGCAAACTCTACTAGAGGAAATATTTCTTCCCAACACTTTTGTTGGTCCATAACGTACATCCACAACATGTCTTCCAAGGTTTGGTTCATTCGTTCAATCTGCCTGTCATTCTCCGAGTGATACACAGTACTAAAGTTAAGTTGGGTTCCCAAGGCCTCTTGGAAACTTGTCCAAAATCATCTGGTAAACACCGATCCTCGATCAGATATAATCCTCTTAGGCATGCCATGCAACCTCACAATATCACTAATGAAAACTCTCACTATGTCAGGTGCCTGATACGTCATACACACAGGAATAAAGTGAGCACTCTTCGTCATAGTGTCTACTACTACAAAAATCGAGTCATGTCTCCTTGCTGTCAGTGGCAATCCAACAATAAAATCCATCGAAATAACCTCCCATTTTGATTCTGAGATGGCATGTGGTTGAATTAATTCTGTTGGGTGTCTATGTTCAACCTTTACCTGCTGACACTCTAGACATATGGCCACATAGTTGACTATGTCAGCCTTCATTCCCTTCCAAAATAATAAGGGTTTAAGGTCTGCCCTCATCTTCGTGACTCCCAGGTGAGCCATTTAAACTACTCTATGAGTCTCACTCAAGATAAACATCCTCAACTCGTCATTTGGTGGTACATAAATTTGAATTTTAAACCTCAATAAACCATCGCTATCAAAAGAAAATCCCTCGTATCATGGTACCATCATGGTGTTTTGTCTGATAAATATCTCGACCTCTTTATACCAGTCATCGTCACGCTGTAAACTGAGAATCTTCTCACGTAGATTCATCTGAAGAGGCAACACCGAAAAGATGCGTGGTCTCTGACTCAAGGCATCTACCACTCGGTTCACTTCCCTTTATGTAAGTAATCTCAAAGTCGTACTCGCTAAGCAATTCCGACCAACGCCATTTTCGCGCGTTCAGGTCGGTTTGCGTAAAAATGTGTTTTAGTTCACAATGATCAGTCTTTAGTTCAAATTTTCATCCAACAAGGTAGTGTCTCCAAACCTTCAAGGCATATATGATGGCTAATAACTCCAATTCGTGCGTCGCGTAGTTCTCCTCATGGCTTCTCAGTTTCCTCGAAATGTAAGCGATTACTCGTCCTTCTTGCATCAAGACTCCACCTAAGCCTTCCTTGGATAAGTCTGTGCATACAAAAAAGTCTATGTCCATGTTAGGGACCTTTAGTATCGGTGCTATCTTCAACAACTCTTTAAGCCTCTGAAATGCTTCTGCGCATTTCTCGATCCAAATGAACTTCTTGTTTTTCTTCTGCAATTCCGTGATCGGATTTGCGATTTTTGAAAATGCCTCAACAAACTGTCGATAGTATCCTGTTAAACCCATAAAGCTATGCAGTTCCGTGACATTCGTCGACACAGGCCATTCCATAATAGCCTCGACCTTGGCTAGATCCACGGTGATGCCTTCGCCAGAGATGACATGCCCTAAGTAGTGAATCCTTGATTGATAAAAAGAGCATTTGGATAATTTCCCATACAATTTGTGCTCTCGCAAACACTACAGTACCAAGCGCAAGTGTTCGTCATGATCCTCCGTCGTATGAGAGTAAATCAAAATATCATCAATGAACACTTGGACGAGCTTTTCCAAGTACTCGCGGAACACATTTTTCATCAAACTCATAAATACTTTTGGGGCATTTGTCAGTCGAAACGGTAAAATAGTAAACTCATAATGTCCAAATCTCGTCTTAAAGGCGGTCTTAGGGACGTCATCCTCCTTGATCCGCAACTAGTGATACCCTGATCGGAAATCAATCTCGGAGAACACCGTTGCACCTTTCATTTGATCGAACAGATCATCCATTCTTGGCAAGGGATACTGATTCTTGATCATGGTCTTGTTCAGTTGACGGTAGTCAATGCAAAGCCTCCACGATCCATCCTTCTTTCATATGAAAATAACCGGTGCACCCCACGGTGACACACTAGGACATATCAGTCCCAGGTCCAACAACTCCTTCAGTTGCATTTTCAACTCTTGTAACTCCGGGTTTGACATCTGATAAGGCGTTCTTTCTTTCGGTTCAGTCCTCGGTTTTAGGTCTATGGTAAACTCCAATTCCCTCTCCGGCGGCATCCCAGGTAACTCCTCCGAAAACAGATCCGCAAAATCTCTTACCACCGGAAGGTGTTGTAGACATTCCGCTACTCCCTTCTCGTTTAACGCAAGGATCACATAAATCTTTCACCCCTTGCCCATACTCTTTCGTAACTGTAAGGAAGAGATGAACCTCAGGGAAACTCCCTGGTTCTGTCCTACAATCACACGTTTATGTCCCTCGTCATCAATCAAGCTCAACCGTTTAGTCTTACAGTTGAGTATCGCCTCATGTGATTCCAACCAATACATACCAATTACGACATCATAATATCCTAAGATCATGATGTACAAGTTGGCCCTCGTGACAAACTCTCCCAGGTTAAGGGCACAGCCTGTAACCTTTCCTCCAACCTTCTGTTTGCCTCCCGAGGCCATCTCTACGAAGCTAAACTCGTCCTGTTCGACTGCCTTTACCTTAATCCTTTTTAGCACTGCACCAGTAATGAAACTCTCAGTATCACCAGGATCTATCAAAACACTAAGGCTCTGGTCAGCGATGGTACCTGTCATCTCGAGCACAGTCGACTGATGCTCTGTCTGGCGGTTATTCACCGCTGCATGAATCCGATGGGCCTTACCCATATCTCCCACTGTAGTGGGTCTGGCTGATCCAGACGCTTTGGTCCTCTCCACAGGATATTCATGCTAGTAGTGTGGATCCCCACATCATATAGGTGGATATCGGTGGCCACCCACCTTTTCCAAATGGCTCAAAACAGTTTTCTGGCCATTTTGGCAATTTACTATTTTTAGCAGGTTTTAACTTCTAGGGCCATTTTGAGGGTCCAAATGAAGGATTTTCAATATTTAAGTTCTCAATTATGGTCTAAGGCATTATTTATCCCCCAAAAAGAATCTACTCGATGATACCTTTCCAACGAGCTATCACATTCCCAAAACGGAGATCGTATGCAAAAGTTAAGACCCCGGGAACTTGATGTACTCACTTACCGTAACGGGGCCCACATGACTTTTGGCGCTTCATCTTCTAGGGTTAGGTTTTTGGATGTTTAGGACTTTTTGAATTCCTGTTTATTGTAAAAGGGCCTTCAGAGCCTCATTGTAATCATCTTCTTGTGAATGCGAGTAGCCGTCACATCTCTTCTCAGAGATAAGCTGTTACCATTCTAGCGAGTCTTTCACTCTATATTTTTACAGTCTCTGTACATTTCTTTGATTAATAGAAATCATGTATTACTGTATATCTATGTCTATGGTTTCATCTTTGATACATTTATGTTATATTATTGAATATCTGCAATATCTATGTGTAATTCTTTATTATATTTCCACTCTCATTTCGTGCCGAAAATAATCCGGATCACCACATGTCCAACATCCCTTCTTCAGCCCAGTAGTCCTGGTACCCGAGGTAGAAAATGACAGCCCACCTGCCTAGAACCCTGGTCTGTTCTGCTGAACATGCTTAAACTATGGCTGCTGCGGGTGACGCTACTGCTGATGTGGTGATCCCCGATAAGGTGTCTGCTGCTGAGGCGGCGGTGGCCGGGGTGTAGTGAAAGTGGATCCCCTCTGAAAGCCACGATATCCCGGCATATGTCTTGCTACTGTCTGGTACTACTGGGTTCTAGATGAAGCCTTCCCTGCTAGTCTCACTGGAGTCCTAGTCTGACCCCCACTGTTAAGCTCCTCCTCAGCTATGAGGGCCTTCTGGATGGCATCATGGAAGGTTTGAGGCATCAAAATCCTAACCTTTGCATGTACACTACCATTAAGGACAAACATGAACCTGTTGACCTTAAGTTTCTCCGTTTTAAGGTGCAGAGCATACCGGAGCAGCTCCATAAAACGGGCCTCATACTCGGGCACCGTACAAACTCCCTGTCGTAAGGTGTTGAACTCATTGAGCTAACACTCAATGAATTCCTCTGAAAGGTACCTCTCTTGGAATCGTTCCTCAAACAGTTCCCATGACACGGCTTCAATGGCCATGTTCAACTATGGCAGGAGCATCTTCCACCATAGAAGAGTGCTCCCCTTCAGTTGAAAGACCGCCATGCAAACCTTCATGTTGGAGGTATACTCGTGAAGTGCGAAGCACATCACCATGTTCTCCAACCATGCCTCGGGGGCTATGTCGTCCGGGGCATCAAAGAACTCAGGAAATTTGACCTTCTCGAGTTCATGGTGAACGCTACTAGTAACGGCCAGTGTGCGCGGCAGAACCTCAGCAGGTGTCGGTGCCCTGGCCTCATCTCTATCCAAATGGTTGATCAGTGCCTCAGACATGTGCTGAAAAGATATCATCATCCCAACTACATCACCAACTGCTATCTGCTCCTTCCCGAGAACCTGCTCGCCTCCCTGGGGGTTAGACCCCTCAGGTGTGGATGCTACTAGAGGCATTGCGCCTCCTCCCCTAGCACCCAGTCATCTGCCTCCGCGAAGTCCTCTAACCATTATCACCTGCACACACACAATCAACTCGATTAGAAATAGTATAATCCAATCATGTCAACAAAATCCATAGCGATCCCAAGTCGCGGGTCGAACCCGCTCTGATACCATATGTAACGAACCTCCTCGTTACACTGATAAACCTCTTATAACAATGCAATTTTTTTTTTTTGTGTGTGTGTGTACAAAGGTAACAAGACATTATACTCTGCGCCGCCACATGACGCATGTAGCTGCGATATCAATATAAGGATCTAAGACACACATCAACATCTGCCAGTAAGGAACAACAATCAACCGACAAAATAAAAAGAATGACTACCCGCCCATCCTACCCTGCAATGGTTAGGACCTCCAAGACACATAAACAATTCTCAAGCCCAGGTTCCCATCGATTTTAACCATTTAAGATCTCAGGGCTAGCAACTGTTCTGAGGAACATGGAGGTGTCTACATCCCGCCTGACATAGCAGACCAAGCAATGAAATGATTTCAACCAAGTAAAACAATAACTAATGAACAACCAAGAACTCTACGGAAGGCGCAAGACAAAAGGACTCAGACAATGACCCACCAATATTAAGTCAAGGCATTGTCTATGTCTCAACTGTGATTAATTACAGACCAATTACTCCATTTAGTTTTCATTAATCAACGAGTACCTTAAACATAAGGTAAATCTAGTTAATCTCAATTCCCCATTTATTAAGTCATAAAATCATAGTGTACTTGGCTTAAGGACATTACAGTTGTATGCTGTCACTAACAGTAAAGATGATAATAACATTACCATGAAATAATACCCATAGTTCCTTTTATATCATAATGACTTGCAACAATAACAATCACATTACGTTTTATGTGTTAACCATAATAAATAAACTGCGATATCATTACCATAAATGATGACCACATTAACATGTACATTCCCATGAATATTAACATTAACATAAAACATTACACTACATTACATTAACATTTCATTACCTCACATTAACATTACATTACATCACAATACCGTACATTAACATTCCATTACATTCTAGTACATTACATTAACATTACACTAACATTTCATTACATTACATTCCATCCCATTATATTACATTAACTTCCATTGCTTTACATTAACATTAATTAAAACATTAACTACGTTAAGTAGCTTGCTATTATTAAATACTAACTAAATAAGTAAATTGTTATTAATGAAATGTTAACTAAATTAAGCTAGATTGCCTTTATGAAAATGATGTAGATTGTTGTTTTTAAATAATAACAAAAATGAAGTAGTATGTTGTATGAAATGTTAACTAAAATAAGTAAATTGCTTGATTAAAATAAAGCAGATTGTTGTTATTAATACTTACTGAAAATGAAGTAGTTTGTTGTGTGAAATGTTAACTAAATAAGTAAATTGGTTGATTAAAATAAAGCAGATTGTTGTTATTAAATACTTAATGAAATAAAGTAGTTTGCTATATTTAACCAAAATAACGTAAATGCTATTGCTATTGTTGCTAATATTAAATAGCCTCAACCTGTCAACAATTTTTGAGTTAATCCACATCTCCATCTCCTGGCCATTTACATTTAAGGAAGCATTAACTAAGATAAAGTGGAGGCTACTATTTAGTAATTAATAAAGCCATAACACGATATTTAATAATGAGACAATTACTAACAAAATCCTATCAAATATTGTATTGCTAACAATACTAACTACGTCATAGCAGGAAAAGTCATGGAGACATTATTAACTCGATACATTCCAACAAGTGACTAACTTATCTCAAGGTACCAAGGTGACAACTGTCTATGGACATTAAGGAATTGGCTGGAAGGGTGAAAGCCATAAAGCTAAAGGTGAGATTCGTTGTCTAAATACTGGTGATGGATTTCTAAATGAACATACCCACGAAGAGAAACACAGGAAAAGAATAATAGAAAGGGGTAAAACGTGGCTATAGGGGAGGATGGGAAACAGAGTCACTTGCCATGATCAAGAGATATGGACATAGATCGAATTCATCTTAATCGGTAAATGCTTAGGTTAATCTGCACAGAGAAACAAAATTACCAACGAATTTGCTAGCAACGAATTGCCAGAAACAAATTGCAGGAACAAATTTTCGAACATAAATGCCAGAAATGGAAAATAGAAATAAAGAGGGGTGTACAATCATCCAACTTACAATTGTAAGCCAACAGATGATGTGATAACGCACCAAGTCCTGAGACATCCCAACAAGGTGTCTAGGAGAGAGCCCACGAGGGGCAAGAGATTGTGTAAACATGGTGCGCCCCGCTATAACATGGTGTGTGAAAAAAAAAGGTGTGAAATCCATATCCTTTGCCTATTCGCCAGCTTCGAGTGTCGTCCGCGTACTCCGTGCCACTCCTGCTCGCCGATCTTCGATACCTCACTAGTACCTCCTAGCCAACGCTAGGGGTACTCTGCTTCCCCCTTACCCCCCCGAGCCGCAAAGGGGCCACACACTATCCAGATGGCACATCTAGCTCCCAGCTCGCCTCGCAAGGACGAGCTGCCACTCCTGTCCGAGCTGAGAAATCCCAACTCCCCACAAGTAATCAGTCAAGTCACTAATCCGGCAGCGTAACGTTATGCTAATAGTCGATCCCCATCTTCCTCCTCCTTCCTCTCTTTTATAGAGTTTTAGAACTTCCCAACTTTCCCTAAATTTCATTTACTTTAAGTTTTAATAAAATCTTCTAAAATTCACTTTGGTACAAGTGTCATTCATCCCCCACGTTTCTCCATTAACTATTTTCTTTAATTTATTAAATTGTCTTATTTCCCTCACCCACCTAGAGTTGCTCCTAAATTTACTCCTGGGTGTTCCTAGATTCCCTTACAGGTTTAAATACTTTCCCTAAAATGAAGTTGCTAATTTAGTTCAATTTAGAAGGTTCTTAATTGCAAATTCTTTACTATGTTGACCTCGCTTTTTACCACAATTTCCCCTCTTTCCCTTATTATGTTTCCTCCATTCCTTAGTTTCCTAATTTTTATTATTCCCTTCCTTCCCCTTTTTATTAGAGCCAAAATGTTAGTTGCACAAATTAACCTCTTTTCCCCTTTTTATTAATTTAATATCTTTTTACACTTTCACAAGGCAAATAATTTATTTCTTCTTTACCTTTGATATCCACATATTTTATTTAAGTTCTTACTCTCTTCATTTTACCCTAAAATTTATGAAGTCCACAACTATTACTTAAGTGGTTTTTAGTTTAAAATTTTCTATTTTATTTTTATAAGGTATTTTTCTTATGGGTTGACAAAATTTTACCCCTAGAGAAGTTTTAGACTCAAAACTTAGATTCTGAACTGGGCGACATTTATTTAGGGAAGTTGTTTTTTTTTAAATTCTTAGCATGTTAATTTTCTTAGGGCCGTCTAGGTTTGTTCCTTTATCCCCATCATCGTGACGTGCCCTTTAGGACGCACTACGTGCTCCAAGGGTGTAACTCGCCTCTAGTGTTTCTTTTGCACGAAGTGCCCTTCAGGATGCACCATGTGCTCCAAGGGTGCCACTCACATCTTGTGTTTCTTTTGCATGATGTGCCCTTTAGGATGCACTAGATTATCCAAGGGTGCCACTCGCTTCTCGACTGATTGGTAGACATCAATAACCCCTGTAGTCAGCACTCCGCCAGGTGAACTTGTGGGAGACTAAGGGATTCTAAGGAATAAGGCCCCCACCTTATTTCGCACCCCTTAGAATCATCGCGAGCGACTGTCCCAGTCTGCCCTCGCGGCATCGTGGGTCCTCTCGAACTAGGTAATCGTTAACCTATAGTTCGAGCCACAACGAGAGTGCTAGTGTTTTGTGGCAGGGCTGTTGTCCACACCTCTCCCTCAACCTCTCTGGTAGTCGTGTGTGGCCCCTTTATTCCATATGTGAGTTTGGTTGGCAAGCTATCGTCAGCCTGCATCATCAACAATCATGTCAAAACATGTCCATATCATATCATCTAATCAATTGTACTAATATCACAGTAAAACAATCAAACCCCAATAGCACACTCCCTGACTCAATCCGGAGTCCAAGGGGTTATGTCGATGCCT
>JZKD02S0305916.1:268944-286065 GCA_000966675.3 Picea glauca | reverse complement strand
ATCCCAACACGAACCTTTGGTAGAAGTTGAAAAGTCCCAAGAAGCTCCAAAGCTGGGTTAGTGTGGTTGGGGATGGTTAGTCATGAATGACTTGGATATTATCTAGATCCACATGTACCCCATGCTCATCAACAATGTATCCCAAGTATTGGACCCTGTTCATGCCAAAGGAGCATTTTTCCAAGTTGGCATATAGCTTGTGCTACCACAGAGTGCCCAAAACCTGTTGGATATGCTACATGTGCTCCTCCTAGGTTCTATTGAAGATGAGGATGTCATCCAGATATACCACCAAAAATGAGTTGGTGAAGGGTCTCAATACATCATCCATCAATCTCGTGAGAGTTGTTGGTGCATTTGTTAAGCCAAAGGGCATGACCAACCATTCGAAGAGACCTTCTTTACATTTGAAAGTTGTCTTCCATACATCAATTGGTTCGATGGGAACCTAGTGGTAGCCATACTTTAGGTAAATATTGCTGAAGAAATTTTCCCCCTTGAGTTGGTCAAGAAGGTCATCAATTTGGGAAATTGGGTATCATTTGTTGACTGTGATTTTGTTTAATGCTCTGTAATCAATGCAGAGTCATCAGGTCCCGTCTTTCTTCTGCACCAGCACAATGGGTCTTCCGTAAGGGGAGGATATGGGTCAGATGTTCCCATTTTGAAGAAGCTCTTGGATATGGTGCTTGATTTCATCATTTTCCATCAGCGAGCGATGATAGATTGGTCCATTATGGAGCGATGCACTAGGGATTAGATCAATTAGATGATTGAATTGGCAGTGCATCGGTACCCTAGTGGGTGAGGAGAAGATGTCTATGTACTCTTCCATGATCCTGTCCAATTGCTTCTACCTCAAAGAGAGGCTCTATGTAGAGGTCACAGATGTGGTAGCGGCCTTCTTCTTATTCCGGGAACAGATCACAAAGAAGATGAAATTATCGGTATGTGAAATGACCTTACTACATTTCTTAGTAGATATTAAATAAATAGCAGTAGGCAGTGCTATGTCTAGTATCTTGTACAATTGTCTACCCAAACTAATAATGACATTGCGGGGTCTAGACTCATACACAACATGTCTCTTCCACAAATATGGCTAGCCTAAAAGAACATCACAAACTTCAAGGGGAGAAATATCACACAATACCTCATCTTCAAAGGGCTTGATGTTGTAGGGCAGAAAAAACTGTTGGCTGACATAGAGGTCTCTTCCTTGGAAAAGATAGCTAATCGTTTAGGGATGCATGTGCGGTGTTATCATCAGGTCCAACCGCTTGGCGATCTCTACTAAGATCATATTCTTTTGGTTGTCACTATCAACAATGAAATGCAGCGGAGTCCCCTTTACCCACATATGTGAGTGAAAGAGTCATTCACCTTCCTCTGGTTCTTCTGGTTCACTTGGATAGGTTTTGGTGGTAGTGACAGTGGCATTGGGTTCGACATTGATGATCTGATTCCCACTTTTTGGATTTGATTCAAAGTCATAATCTTCCTCTGACCTGGAAGCTTTGATCTCAACTACCAGTTACTACTTGGAGAAACATTCTTTGGTGTTGTTCCAAGGGATTTTATGGTATTCACACCACTTTCCCATGTCCTTCTTTGACTTCTCATTCCCCTTCTTGGGGAATGAGAAGTCAAAGAAGGACTGGTTGTCCTGAGAGAGGCCCTCTTTGCTATGTCCCTTGTTTGGTGGGTTGGGACCACCTTTTCCTTGATTTAGTTGTGAGTCATTATTGGAGCACCATATGTCATTCAAAGTCTTTGATACCCAATTTGATGCGTAGAGTATGGAAAATATTGGTGAAATATGGTACTATCTAGTCCCTTTCTTGATGCAGCATGGTCCATCTTGTGTACTGATCCTCATAGCTTCCAACAAGGTAGTATTGTTCTTTAATGGCATCCCTGAAGGAATCCCAGGTGGGGGAAACCAAAAATATTTCATATTCCTTTGTGTCCCTTTGCTCAGAGTATGTATCCCATGAGTCCTTAACATGGGGGACGACCTTGAGGAGTGAAAAAGTAATATTTTCCCTATCAACAAAATTGTGGACCGAAAAATACCCTTCGATCAGATTCAACCATTTATTTACAACATTTTCATCTATCAATCCTTCAAATAATCTAATATCAAAATTTACTTGTACCTTGAAGGGGGTTGCATGGCCGCTTGATGAAGATGTGTCTCATGTGGGAAGCCACCAAAGGATCTGTGCAAAGTTGTCGATCATCTCATTCTTTTGTCACACAAGGGATTCCTCAAGCAACATTTTAAAAGGATCTATTGGTCCATCATATTTCTTCTCGTCCCCCATGATTTGTGGTCAGGTTCGGCATAACTGATCTTGCAAAGGCTCGACTGGTTCGAGTCCCAATATCTTGTACCCAAATCTTGTTGGGGACATGCACAAAGAAAAACAAATGAGGAGTAGACCGCTCTAATACCACTGATTCAGATTTATGAGCAGAATGAAATGAATAAAAGATTGAGTACTGTAACACAGAGGTACAAATAACAACAACATATATCCAATGAACAAAAATGTCTATTGAATAAAGAAAATAGGTTGAAATTGTAAAACTATAGAACTGAAACAACTTGCTCGAATGGTGGTAGTTATCTTTGAGAAGAGATGTGGCTGCTACGCACATCCGTTTGAGCAGAATGATTACAATGAGGCTCCAGAGGCAGTTTTAACATTACTCATAAATGCAAAAACCCTAGACATCCAAAAACCTAACCCTAGGAGATGAAACTCCAAAATTTATATGGGACCCAATGGGTAAGTTGGTACCTCAACTTTCCGGGATTGTAACTTTTGAATACGACCTTCGTTTTAGGCATGTGATAGCCTATTGGAAAGTTATTTTCAAGAAATGCATATTATTCCATCAAAATCTGATTATGTCTATAGTTTGACTATGGAAAGCCAAAAGAACATTGTTTAGGGCACCAAAACGGCCCTGGAAATACATAAATATGTACTGATATGAAACTTCCGAAATAAGCTAGTTGGAATAGGTGGGCGACCACCAATATCCACTTGGATATTGTGTAGGGATTCAGGACAGCCTCGAAAGTGTATAACCCATAATTACAAAGAAATGTCATCATTACAGAGAAACATGATGAACTAAAAACTATCAAGATGAGCTAGTTGGAATAGGTGGGTGGCCACCAATATCCACCTGGATCATAACTACTAATTGCAAATATAAAATTTGACAATTTCCAGTTACAACTAACAAAGTTTCTTTCCTTAAGGTATACTAAAATAGTCCAAAGACCAGTAGCCAACTGACTGTATTAATAGTATCCAATTTTCAATTTGATCTTCTAGGCAGTTGTCCACTTTACAAAAAGATACATGAAAATCATCAAACAAAAGCAATTAATGACAAAAATATCTAAAAATAGAGTTGCTACAAAATATTTGACTCTGTAGATGCTCTTTAAAAATAAATAAAACAAAAACTGAGACAAACTAAATGAAGATTCATACATGGGAAATATAAAAAAAACTTCCTATTCATACATCTGAGCTTCAACAACCCATATTCTCAAGATTCAATGACACAAAAACGTTGGCCCCATATGCCTTGAAATTCATCGATGTTTCTTTTTTATTATTGTTCCTTAACTACCTGATTTTTCTTTCATATTCACTAATTAAGTTTTGATTATGCAACTTCAATTGTTGATTTTCTAGTTTCATTTGCACAATATTTCATTTTAATATCAGAACAACTACATGGTATTTCTCTCTCCAGAACAAGGCTTCTATCTTCGGGTGATCCTTTAGATTACAATCAATTGAAAAAATCCTTGTAATCAGACATGGCATTATTTGTCTTCACCTTTGATTTGAGACTACATTTCAAATTTCCTTTTGTTCCTAGTTTAGGAGTAGGAGAATACCTTACAGTCCCCTGTTTCTGTAAATCGATGATCACAGGTTTGGGAAGAACAAGGTTCTTCTTCGACCTATTCCTATAGGCCCAAGAAAACCTCCTAGCCAACTGATTTATTTTCAATCGATTGTGTTTGATCATGTATTTGAGACTATCGACTGCCTCATTGTCATGACCTAGAAGATTGAATTCTGATTTAGACATGGGATCATTTTTCATGACTGAACCCTCTAAGTTTTCCTTTTTAGAAATATTGTGAGTGACCCGAATTGGGATCGAATTTGCAACATCACTATCTATATTACCCATATGGAGATACGAGGTTCTGAACACCAAATCTTGATGAAGATAAGATACATGTCATTGTTCAGATTCATTTTCACAAGCAGGTTCTGGGGGGTTATAATAGGGCGAAGGTTTGATTCCATGCTCAAGTTCAAGGGTAAAAAAAACCTATTCCCGAGAATGCAGTTATCCCAAGACTCCCTAGACTTATCCAAATGATGTTTGACCAAGATGCATATCAATCCATGATGAAAGAGAGAGCGCTCGAGGTTCTTCTTATACCCTTGGTAGGACTTAGCCATTTTCGACAAGATTTTAAGCAAGTAGTGTGGTAAATTCAACTCATACCCCCAAAAGACCATCAAAAACCTGAGGTGGTAATAAAAACCTAGACTAGGACGTCCCTTGCAAGTGATATAACACTTAATAATCACAAAAATCATGGATTGTAGGCTATCTTAGATGATACCAGAAATTATGACCAGGTAATGTCTTTAGCCGACATATTTTTAGACCATAATTTTCCTTTCAATGGAAAATGCGTGGTCTCTATAATCATCGCTTCATCCACCTGCATCTCTATGTCCCCTATTATCATGACCCAACCATTAAAGTTGTGGGAAAAATCTCTAGAAACCCCTAAATTATGGCCATGAAAAGACATAAGGAACTCTAACCATCCGACATTCTGTAAGGGGTATGCACTCATTATAGGATTCTATGAGTTCAGAGCCATGAGGTTCAAATCTAGATACGAGACCCAAAGAGACATAATGGATTTGATACAGGGTAGGTTTCAGGATGGAATTGTGGATTGAAAGAATATAAACTTATACCAATCGAGACCCAGTAGTTAGAAACCTTGAGACATGGTAATGATGTTGTATCATGACCCTAACCTATCGATTTTTCCTGAATAACCACTGAATTCAATAAATGACAGTATAAGGATGATTGTAATGAATGTTGAAGATAGTTGTAAGCAAATGTGACTTGTAATCAATAATGAAGACTCCCCCATTAGATATAACGGATTTCTTCAGACTAGCATTGATTGAGATTTGGGATTAAATGAATACGACGCCAAAAGGACATATTTCCTCAATACACATTCCAGGTGGCATAAGTCATAAAAATATCTCTAATTTCAATTAGCATCACCATTTGCAAAAACCATTAATAAACATGAGATTGAATAGTACATCAATCCACAGCCAAAGTCATGATAATTCATCAACTTGTGTTATGGGTTGTTCTGTTGTATGCTTTCGATACACCTTGAAACATAGGACTTTGATAAAATAATGATTGATAATTAAATAAAGATGGTCATTAAATCATCATCGAGATATCAATTGCCAAGAACCTTGCATGATATTCATAAAATAATGTCAAAATCCAAAATCCATGATATGATAATAATACCAATTTCTAGATTTTATATTGAAACAATTATAACAATGTTGTCCATCCTTTTGGATAATGGGCTTGGAATATATGTGAACAATCCCCATAGTCTCAAGTTATGATAAACATTATGACTTGAACTATAGAAAACTAAGGTATTTGATTATTTGTCTAGGGTTGATTTTGTAGATCATGTTTCAAATCATAATCATGACTTATAATGGATCCAAGAAAACAAGGTCTACAGAATTAGACTTATAGCACATTAATCCTTTCATTGCATAATAGATTTGATTTGTGATTCTTGTGAAATTCATTTACCAGCAAAGAATTCCAAAACAAAGCCCTGTTATCAACGAAACAAATCAAGATCCTGTTTGAATTTCATTTTGGAAATGATGAAATTCAAATTTGACAAAGATGTAAGGAGACAACGTTAGAGTCACTTCAAAACAGAAATAGAAACCATTTAAAGAAAATAAAATTGGAGAAAAAAATGAAAACTCGAAATAAGGTAAGAGGGACCCTCATTTTGCTTGAAAAATGTAGGGGGTTTTTGTTTACCACAACAGGTCTTGTCATATTCAAACACCAACACCTGGGTAATTAGGTAGTATGGCTAAGGGTACGGTCTAGCCTCATTAGTTGGTGCTTTGAGATATTGGGCCGAGTACTATTGTTAGACCATGCACGTATACCAGAGAGCTATAGCATAGGGGAAACCTGTGTCTGTAGGAACCCTGAGAACCCTAACCTTTGAGACAGAAACACAACAGACAAGATCTATTGGCAAAAACCTTGCCTTCTGCATTCTGGTTGCGAAATTATTACACATTTTTTCTTGTTAATAATTTGGGAATTTTGACACTACAGTATTATTCAGATTGAATTATAACTCTGCATGAGTCTGTGTATTTCTCACACCCTTATTTGAGACCTATCCCATTGGACTTATGTTTTCATCATGATCAAATTAATACCTATCATTTTTCAACCATTTGTTTTCTATGTGGTCCCGAACCCCTTATTTGGGACCTACCCCATTGGATTCCCATTTCCACATTGATCATCATGATACCCTTCACCTGTAACCACTTTTTTGTGTGGACCCAAACTCTCCCTTCATGTTCCCACCTTTCACCATGGCCCACATCTGAAACCAAGACCTTGAATCCCACCCCAATACCTTGTCACCTGATTTCTCCATGAACCAGAATGAAGTGCAACAAATCAATGCCAATATTACCACCATCGATGCCAACATGCATTCTGCTATAGATTCGAAAATGGAAAACCTAATATAGGACATGACTAAAGACCCTTATTCTCACATGGAATGCCTACTTGCAAGCCAACTTGAATCCTTTCCTGCCCAACTCTTCACCCAAATTCACATTCCTAGAGACCTTACCTCATATGACCAACCTTTGCACCATGAATATGATACTTCCTCCAATTCCTAGACATTTCAGTCCCATAAATTTCAGTGTGACCTACACCTTCCTAGAGTGGATGTGAACAAATTTTATTGCTTAGATCCCACGGACTGGGTCACCGTAATGGAACACTACTTCTCTTTTCATGGCATTGTCGATGAGTTGGCTAAAATATGTTATGGTGTTCTCCATTTGGATCATGAATTCTAGCAATGGTGGAAATGGCGTAAAAATGCACACCAAGGGTATGTGGCTTGGACAAAATTTGTTACAAATATCTATGATCTCTTTGACACCAACACCCATCATTTAGGTTGTTTGACCAAGTTGAAACAAACTAGCCCAATGGAAGAGTTTATAGCTTCCATTGAGCAATTAGCTTTCAGAATGGAGGGAATGACAAATTCTTTTTTTAGGGAATGCTTTATCAGTGGCCTCAAGGATGAAATATGTTCCCATGTCCTCATGGCTCACTCCTAGACTTGGTTGGAAGCTACAAAATGGACAAAGGAAGCACACAAATTCGTCTCATCCCAAACCATAAAAAACACGCTTTATTCCTCACCCTAAACCCCCCCTTCCTTCCCCTCATGCCACTCCCCTCAAGATCTAGAAATTGACTTGGGATGAAATGGTTGAACTCAAACTTAAGGGTCTTTGTTATAATTGTGATGACAAGTATTTTCCGGGGCATAAGCGTAAGGAACATAAGCTTTTTATGGCTATGTCTAAGGATTTTTCCGAAGAAGAAGAAGATGTTTATCATGTACCTAAGTTACCCCCACCAAATGATCTTAATCCACCCTCTGATCCATCGACAATTGAACCACTTGTTTCTCTGAATGCACTCACAGGTTTCTCTGCTCCCCAAACCCTCAAGTTAATTGGCTACATTAAGAACCAGAAAGTCATCATTCTAGTTGACAGTGGCAACACCCATAATTTTATTCATTGCCACATTTCCCAAGAAGTCAATTTATATATTCATCCTATTAATAATTTCCAAATCATGACTTCCAATGGGGGTTCCATGAAATGTGGAGGGTGTTGTTAAAATGTGCACCTCCAAATTGGTGAATACCACCCAAAATCTCATATGTTTTCTATTGAAATGGGTCATTGTGACATTGTAATTGGTGTGGAATAGTTACACACTCTCGGCCATATCACCATGGATTTCCATAAATTAACCATGCAATTTTAACAAGAGAGCCAACAAGACCAGTTCCAAGGCATCACAACAGGGTCCTCAGAGATCATCGATTCCCACCAAATCGAAAATCTCCTCAGAAATGATCATTCTGGCATTATTTCCAACTTCATTCCATTCAGGAGGTTGAGATACCCTCTGTACATCCTGACCTCCAATTTATCCTCTCCCAACACTAATTTGTATTTCAAACCCCACATGGACTTCCACCTTCTCGTGGTGTCCATGATCATGCCATTCCTCTAGTTCCAGACAGTCTTCCTACAAATGTTCTCCTTTATATTCATCCCTTCACCCAGAAGAATAAAATTGAGAATATTGTTCAAGAATTGCTAGAATTCGATGTCATCCATCCCAGTACCAGTCCCTATTCCTCTCTCGTAGTCATGGTACTCAAGAAATAAGGTACTTGGCACATGTGTCATGATTTAGATCTCTCAACAAACTCACCATCAAAGAAAAAACTTCCATTCCTGTCATTGATGAGTTTTTGGATGAATTAAGTGGTGCTCAGTATTTTACCAAATTTGATCTCCGCTCTAGCTACCACCATATTTCTAAAAGAATAATACATTCCCAAGAATGCATTCAAAACTCATGAGTGTCACTACGAGTTCTAAATTATTCCATTTATCCTTTGTAATTGTCCCTCCACTTTTCAAAGTCTCATGAATCATGTCTTCCATCATTTCCTCTGTCATTTTGTCTTGGTTTTATTTGATGATATTCTCATCTATAGAAAAATTTGGCAAGTCCATCTTGCCCACATGGATCAATTTCTCTAGCTACTGTCTCAACACAAAATTTTTCTTAAGCAATCTAAATGTGCTTTTAGAGCCTCTGAAGTTGAGTACCCGGGACATATTTTTGGCAAGGATGGTGTCCGAGTGGATCCGAAGAAAATTGAAGCTATGCAGGATTGACCATGCCCAAAAAAATTTTAAATTATATGTGGCTTCCTTGGTTAGACGGGCTATTATCGCAATTTTATTAAGAATTATGAAAAAATTACACCTCCCCTCATAACGCTCCTTTAAAATAATTATTTCAATTGGACTCTAGAAGTTGACCATTCCTTCCAAGCTTTGAAAGTGGCTGTGTGCACTACTCCGTTTCTGGCTCTTCTTGACTTCAAGAAGACCTTTGTATTGAAGTGTGATGCATCAGGGAAAGGCATTGGGCTTGTTCTCATGCAATATGGTATACCTTTAGGTTTCACAAGAAAACAATTGTCCAAGCGCCATTTGGGCCAATCCACCTATGCAAAGGAAATGTTGGCTATTCTTCACGTTGTGGATATCTAGTGTCCTTATTGCTTAGGGAAACGCTTCCAAATAAAAAATGATCATCAATGCCTCAAGTATTTTCTGGAGAAAATAATTTCTTCCCCGAATCAACAAAAATAGGTAACCAAGTTGTTTGGATATGATTATGAGATCATCTACAAAATAGGAAAATAAAATGTGGTGGCTAATGCCCTTTTCAGGAAATATGAAGAAGACGGGTCTCTTTTTTCCCTCTCTTTCATTGTCGCATATTAGCTTCAAGAAGTTCGCCAAGAATGGTTGAAAGACCCCAAACTTTCAATACTGATCCAAACACTGCAGCAGGATCTAGAAGCTTCTCCAGGGTACTCGTGGCACCAGGACAAGCTTCATTATAAATGTCACTTGTATTTAAGAAAACAATTGAACCTTAAATCTACTGTTCTCTCTGAGTTTCATGCTTCACCTACAACTAGGCATTATGGTTTTACTAAAACCTATGAACGGTTCAAATGTTGTTTTTTTTGGGACAACATGAAACAAGAAGTTCACAACTTTGTGGCTGAATGTGATACATGTCAACACAATAAGGGAGAGACAGTTGAATCGCCAGGCACACTCCAATCAATTCCAATCCCACCTACTATTTGTACAAATATTTCTATGGACTTCATTGTTGTATTACCTAAATCATGCAATAAGTCAGTCATCATGGTATTAGTGTAGATCGTATTTCTAAATATTCTCATTTCTGTGCTCCTAAACACCCATTCACAACATCCACAATAGCTCAAATTTTTATGGATAATATCTTCAAACTCCATGGCATGCCTCATTCTATTGTTTATAACCATGATCCAACTTTCACCAACACTTTCTGGAAAGAATTGATCTGACTCTAGGGAACCCAATTACATCTCATCACATCATATCATCCTCAAACTAATGGAAAAAATGAAGCATTCAACAAGTGTTTGGAAACCTATTTGAGGTGTTTTGTATCTGACCGAAAAAATCAGTCGGTTCAGTGGTTATCCCTCATTGAATGGTGGTACAACACTTCTTACTACACTTCCACTCACGTGACTCCCTTTGAAGCAGTCTACAGATAATTTCCACCTTCAGTGGTATCATACATACCCAGTGTCTCTAAGGTTTAGCAGGTGGATCAAACTATTGCAATATGCATGGCCATCCTCCATACTCTCAAACAAAATTTGGTCATGGCTCATAATCACATGAAACGAAAAGCATATCAGGTTCATTCTAAACATGAATTTGTTGAAGGGGACCATGTTTTTCCTCATTTGCAACCTTATAAGAAGAACTCACTCAAATCCCAACACTGTTAGAAAATCTCCCCCAAATTCTATGGTCCTTACCATATTCTCAAGAGAGTGGGGCTCGTGGCCTACCAGCTAGAGTTTCCCAGTCACTCTAAGCTCCACCTTTTTTTTCATGTTTCCTGCTTCAATAAAATGCTCAACACTAAGTTCAATACTCATACAAGTCTACCTGAGTTGGATGAAGAAGGTTCCATTTGGTTGCAACCAGAAGCAGTCTTGGACCAACGCGAGCGTCATCTCCACCAATGCACTTTAAAGGAAGTTCTAGTTTAATGGACGGACACACATCCAAAAGATGCCAACTGGGAGCCATCTACCATTCTGCATCAATTTCCTCATCTCAAGACTTGAGGACAAGGATGTTTTTAAGGGGGAGGGAATGTTAGTGACCTAACCTTCCTAACCCCTCATGTAGGTAGAATAATATATTTTCCATGTAATAAAGGTCGATATTAATAAGGCCTAGTAATAAGGAAGAATAAATCAAATGTAAGAAGACCCAATAGAAGCTTTTGCTTCTAGAAATATCTTCCTCTAGATTTTTCTTTTGGTGGATAGATTTAGTATAAATAGGAGTCGAGGGCATGAAAAGTCTTTGTCTTGAGAATTTTTATAATAGAGCACTGCTTTGTTGGAGGTTCCCCCCTCGAAGAGGAAATATTGTTTCCTATCAATAAAGGTATTATTTTAGTGTCGTGGTTACTTATATTTTGTTGTTCCACTGTACTCTCTGTTGTATTTATGTTTCTATTGTTATAATAGATCCGGTCCTAACACATATCCAAGGTGGTTGGTAAAGGTGGATGCAGTCCACGATCTAAGCGAGTACAAAGATGGTCACTTGCAAATCTTCCTAACATGGTGGTATGTTGCATGGTGACAATATCATTGAGCCTTATTCCTTCGCAAAGTGTAAGGTTTATGGGCCCATCCTGACGTTTTATGCATTTTTTTTTTCTTTCGAAGGGGGTCCATACCGATAGAATATCTCTCAGAGTCAATGTTTAGTGACCAAAGAGACCTTGACATAAACTTCTCTTAGGTAAGAGAGCCAATAAACCCTTCCTATGAAGAAATCACCTCCAGCTACGAAAGAAATAAATCAGGTAAGGAAGCAGAGGACAAAGGCGGTGGAGGGGAGACATTGCACTAAGGGAGGGAAAGGATGGCGAGAGTGGGAGAGTGCGGGAAGGTACTGGGAAGAAGGAGAGGTATAACGATCTCATTATCATCAGGAGAAGAGACATCATGGGAGGAATAGGCTGAGGTCACTGGAGAGGGAAGCATCGAAGGATATAGTGGGAACGATACGCCGCCAAGAGGGAGGGATTTCTAGAGGGGACGATCGGAAAGGTGGTGCGAAATATCAAATAAGTTGTAGGACCAGATATTTGAGAGCGGGGAAGGGTATGTCGTGTATTCAAGGAGCTTAGGATCCTCCATCTGATAGTCCATCTAGACAGATGTATGGGGGGAAGGGAGGACATGTGTTTCTTGAGAGAGGGGGGTGAGGGGAGCCAAAGCGAGGAGGGATATATGAAGGGGAAGAGAGGAACTGTGGGCCAAAAGGATCAATGTCATGGGGGGATGTTTAGGGGGCTAGGTGACGAGTGTGAGGTGGTGAGAGGACGTAGGGGGGGGTGCCTAGGGGTTAGGATTTTCCTACAGAAAACCTAACCCCTAAGACCAAGCACGATTAAAACCGCAAAGACATCCTCCGTTCAATGACCTCTAATGTTATTATTTCATTTTCTAATATAAAACATATCATAAATAATGCTTGAAAAATATGATGCACGATTAAAACTGCAAAGACATCCTCCATTCAATGACCTCTAATGTTATTATTTCATTTTCTAATATAAAACATATCATAAATAATACATGAAAAATATGATTGAAATAAATTAATAAGTAATAAATTTAATATTTTTAACCCAAAATTCTATAAACAAAGTTTTAATTAATATAAATTCCAAAAAACATTCAACCCAAATTAAATTTATCCCATTATATACTTTACCAATTGATTAGGGATTTGTTTACATTTTCCTTTTCACACACACATATAATTTCAAAATGTTGCAAATAAGCATTTGCAATGCAATAAATTTTTTTTGTAGAGGTTAAATTCTTGAATGTGGATATTTTATTAAAAGCCAAATATTTTTTTATTTTTTAAAGATATTTCTCAATTTATATTATGAACCGGTCCATTGTAAACTATGTCTTGCCAGTTTAATGAAATGGGAGAAATAAATAAATCAAAATATATAATATTCCGAGTGCAATCTCCTAATACTCATGGTTATTTATAAAATACGATGGCTAATAATAATCATTGGTGGAAGTAGAATATTAACAAATTTCCTCTTTTTATTGAGCAAGTTGTTGAAAATCCTTCAACCATAACTTTCTATTTTTGAAATGTAGTTACTAGAAGATGAGGCATAAATTAGCATACAAGCAAGGATAAAAGGTAGCATTGGAGAGGAAGAAAGAGGTTGGATATTTTTGCAGCATAGAAACTCTAGGTGCTCATATCCCACAAGGCTAATTTTTCTTGTAGCAGATCAAGGAACTAGTCAGAGAATTCGTCACATTGCAGATTTTGTTCTTCTTCCTCGGTTTATGTATTCTTTCTTTAATGAATCAAAAAACCCTTTTCTTCTGAGTGAGTGTAATATTTTGAATGATTTGTTACAGTAATAAATATTTTATTACAAACTTGTTCTAAGTATTTTCTTTACAACTTTCTTTGAATATTTTGTCAAACTTTATTAGTGAAATAATTGTTATTTTCTTGTATTATGTTGACTTATTTTTCAGGGTTCTGAGTGGGATGTTTTATTTAGATGCTTTGCAATGGGTACATTATTTATTACTTCTAGTTAGTAATAAATATTGTTCTACTCAGTAGTCGAATTATTCAAATTCTTATGCTTAATGTTGAATTGTCGGATTCAGGTGAAGATGTCAATATGTTTTCATGAATGTTATTGGCCTCATTTAAATACCTTATACATTTTCTTTCCTATTTGAAATATTAAATACTGATATCCTCTTTATTTATTTATGATATTTTTTTATTCCTCATTGCCAAGGATTGCTATGTCGTTCCCAATGGCATTTGAAACTTTCTTTTGTATCTTCTATTAACTTATTTTATGTATTTACATGTTGGATAAAGGTGCCCAATGGAAAGGCCCCGATTTGATAGTTTATTTGGAGATCGTTGCTTTATATGTTTGTTATTAATCCTCCAATGTTTATTTATTTATTAATCATTTAAATTGGGTATTCGAGTATACATTCAATAGATCTCTCTGAGGTGACTCAGAGCAATGATCTTTGTGATAGTTTGAAGGTTACCCCTCTAGACCAAGAGACATCTTGAGGCCTAAAGCGGGGAGATTTTATCCAAGCCTCCATAGGGTGTCTTGGCATTGTTCCCTTGCTAGGAACAACCTGAGGAATATCACAAGGGACTTAAATTTCTAGACTCTATCAAATAAAGTGAGTATGCATGTTGAATATAAGTGACAATTTGTTTATGGAATGGGTTTTTGTGGATAAGGTTAGGGCCCTCTTTAGGTAGTGAAAGTTGGAATCCTCATGAGTCCTTCCTAGGTTAGTGGTTGCTTCTAATTAGTTAAACATTTTTGTGATGATGTGTCTATGATCATTTAAAATCTATTTTTCGCTATACTTTTACTTGGGTGACCATTAATTAAGTTAGATTACAAGTTATTCAATTTTATGGTATTATTAATGTAACAATATAGATTTCATTTTATTTTTGTAGGATTTTTTAACTAAATTTTAGACTATGATGAGAAAAATATGAAATCCATTATTCTAAAGTATGCTGATTCCAGGCACCATATAACATGTGCATACAAAATATTTAACATGCATGATGCATCAATAACATGTGCCTGGAATATCATTCCTCTTAAAAAAGAAAATTGGTGTCTCTTAAAAAGGTAAAAAATATCTAGTTAAACCTGGATACAAAATAAATCTATGAATGAAGGAATTGGAAAATTTTAAAAGTTGTAATTAACTGGTATATTAAATGAAAGATGGTTTTAACTACGGTGGGTTCTTATTATGGAGTGTGTAGAGGCAAGTTCCCCACTGACTGTAGGTTCCATTTATGTAGTGTGAAGGTGATCCAGATTTTATGAGCAGAACAAAATGAACCCAGATTATTATTATTCTTAACACAGAAACACATCGAACAATAATAGAGATATAATAAAACTGGCTTCTATTCAATAAAGAAATATGTTGAAACTATAAAATGCAGACTGAAAACAAACTTGCTAGAATGGTTGTGTCTTATCTCTGAGAAGAGATGTAACTATTGTTATTCTTAACACAGAAACACATCATACAATAACAGAGATACAATAAAACTGGTTTCTATTCAATAAAGAAATATGCTAAAACTGTAAAATGCAGATTGAAAGCAAGCTTGCTAGAATGGTTGTGTCTTATCTCTGAGAAGAGATGTGACAATTGTGCTCATTCGCAAGAATATGGTTGCAATAAGGCTCTCCAATGATTTTTTACAATAAACAGGAATTCCAAAACCATAGACATCCAAAAAACTAACCCTAGGAGATTAAGCACCAAAAGTCACATGGGCCCTGTTGGGGTAAGTTAGTACATCAACTTTCCAGGGTCGTAACTTTTTCATATGATCTTCGTTTTAGGTGCACGATAACCCATTGGAAAGATCTATCTGAGGACTACAGATATTTCCAACAAACTTAGACTTTGCCTATAGTCTATCTATGACGAGCCCCAAAAACGTTGTTTAGGACCTCAAAATGGCCACGGAAGTTGGGGACCCAAAAACTAGGAAACAACTGCCAAACTGGAAAAAATGCCAAAATGAGCCAGTTGGAATAGGTGGGAGGCCACCGAAATCCATATGGATCAATCCTCCACCCTTATGAAGAAATAGTATCCATTGTGTTGAGTTCCCCCATTAGATGAGGAAATTTCTGTTGAATTTGGCCCCGGGTGAGCCATTTTCCTTGGTGCAGGAGTTGCCCTGCTTTGACAAATCGATAAAGATGGATCCTTTGTTGGCTAGTGCCCTTGACCTATGTGTCCACAATATTATCACTGGATGTATGTTGCATGTAGTCAAGGTTGAGCTCTGTTGGTGTCAAAAGTTTTTCTATCTCTAAGGTGTCCAATAATGGTGGGAAATAAGGTCGAAGGAGATCCATGTTGAAAATTGGGTGCAGGCCAAGGAAAGGGGGAATGTTGATCTCAAAATCATTATCACCCACAACCTTGGTGATGGTGTAAGTTCCATAAAAAAGTGGGATAAGCTTTCAGTGGGGCTCTGTAAGGAGTTCTTTCTACAATTTCAACCAAACTTTGTCTCCCACATGAAACTTATGTGGCACCCAGTGTTGACCATGGCACTGCTTGTACTTGGCATTGGACTTTTGTAAAATATCTTGAACCTATTGGTGGATGTGATGGATTCGCTCAATGAACTAGGTGGCTTTGTTAGCTTCAGTTGGAACAGGTGATGAATCGACTGGGGTGGCCGCAAGGGGTAGTGCAACATCCATGGGACCCAATGGTTGGAATCCCAAACCCACCTAAAAGGGGATGTGGTCGGTTGAGCTATGTAGGGATCATTTGTAGCTATGTTGAAAATAGGGAAGACTCTCATCCTGTGTGCGGGGGTGCATGGAATTGTACATGTGCAGGATATGCACGACCTTCTGATTGACAATATCATTTTTTCCATCTATCTTAGGGTGGAAGGCATTGGATTTGTTGATCTTGGTGTCAAGCAATGACCAAAGGCTCAACCATAATGTGTTGAGGAACCTGTTAGCACTCTGTAAATTTTGTCTGGCTGATAAACAAATGATAGAGGTAATTGCTTCAACCTACTTTAGAGCTGAGGCACTAGCCTGCTCAACTCAGAGAGGGCTCTCTCATGTCACTAGGTATTTCTTTGATAATCAGTGGCTATATTTGATTTGTTTTGGGGGTTTTAATAAATTTGATGGCAAAGAAGGGGAGGGACACTCAAGGCTATGGAGTCAAAATTCTAAAAGTGAATGATGTTGATACTGAGAGGGGGGTGAATCAATATCAAGTACAATTTAAAACATTTTTCAACTTATACTTAAACCATTCAACTATATCCAATGAGAAATGAACAACAGTATAAGAGTTACACCAATACACCACAATACACCATGCAC
>JZKD02S0305916.1:254312-266164 GCA_000966675.3 Picea glauca | reverse complement strand
TAGATAATATTACTCAATGTATTCTCTGAAACTCCTCCAATTTTCACTCCTTGAATCCTCCCCAAAAAGAGGTTATAGAAAGAATGATAGACTTTATTCAATTTTGGTCTATTCATAAGACCCAACTTGTATAGCATTCCCCGCGCTCAATATTTAACCTTCGATTATAAAACTCACACAAAAGAAACTAAAGTCCATAATATTTCCAATGGAAGTGGTCCCACTTCAGTTGGATTTTGTATGAAGAAGTTATGACTATTTTACCCGGAACACCTGTTTATTGACTAGCTTCAGGACTGGTCACAAACCCTATCTTCCACAGAGTGTATCTTCATAATTATAGAAAATAAAGAGCTACACTTTTTACCAGAGGTACCTTGATATGTCTTCTCAATACCATAGCGATTTCACCATCTGGATCGTTCTAGAAAACAATTTATAGCAAAAATGGTAAGATGACCTGAAAATAACATACCTTAGAACACATCACCAAAAAACTTCATCCTCCCTTGAAATCCGGCCTTCTTTACCTCTTATTTCCTCTGAAATTCTACTTTTATCAAATGAATGTATAATGATGTTTATTTATACCATTTATGTCACTTCCTTTTAACATTAGGGTCGACCTGACCCTTTCTTATTTTGTAATTCTTTTCTTTAATTATCTTCAGGGCCTACATGTACTTCCTTCTTCAATTCACTTTGTCATCTTCAAAAATCCATTTCTCCTCAACCATGAAGATCCACATGAAGTGCCACATACCACCAGAAACAACATGATGTATACTATCCATTCATGGGTGTTGTATATGCATGTGCATTATCCTTCATGTCCAAATACCTTTACCAATCTTGCGGTCCAAAACCCATGACTAGGGTTGGAATCAATGACAACAACCAATCTTCCAACAAACGAAAACAATGATAAGCTAACAAAACTCTCCAGAGGATAAAGGCTAAATGAGGCAATGAATCTGAGTTATTCTTGAATTTAAATAGAGTGTAGGAAGATAAAGAAAACAAATAACTGCATAAGAGAATTAGTGAAATGAATTCTGAATTAGTTAAGAAACCAATTACACAGTTTAAATTGCTTAAGCGAAGAGCATCAAAAGATGAATTTTGGGCCTTTAACTATCCAATTTAAACAAAAGAAAATGTAAATGGAATAACATATCACATGAAATGCATACGATGAAGGAAGACAAATCTCATATCACCACCATTAGAATCTTTTCATAGAGACTTCAAAAGCTTCTGCATTTATATTCAATTCATCTTTAGAAAATTACAAATAGAGTTTGAAACACCCAAAAAGGTTCCCTTGCACTTCTGCCAACATTAGTTCATTCAAGTATCCTAGTATTTATAAAATTTGATTACAATGGTTGAAACTGAAGCATTTCATCTTCTAAAACTGATTAAAGCAATTTCAATCGACAGTCTCAGTATATGAACCAATTTACAATGATTAACAAAAATGTTTCAAAATTAGGGACAAATTTCTCTGACTACTCATCTTCCTCTGCACTATCTGTCTCACTATGATCTTTTGTTGAATCTCCAAATTTGGTGACACCTAGGGATCATTTACTGGTTCCGGGGAAACTGCATTTTGTCTTACCCAGCCGCACGATTTCCTTCCATTATGAGTCAAAATGAATCTCGTAATCCATCATCTCCTTAATCAAAATCTCCAGGTCAATGCACGTGGCATAGGACATAGTAGGCAAGCCAATCTTCACTTTTTTAAATTGATTCAAAATTTCAAAGTCTATGGCCAAATACTCTACCATACTTGGGCCTTTCAGATTTTCCTCCATAGCTTCAAATTTGGAATGGTCCATCCTACACTGAATGAGGAGAGAATTGTAGTCTTCTTGATTGTATAATAAACATTTGTCATCCCAAAATGGTGGGAGGACCTTGATAAACAATTGTTCAAATGTATCCTTAAACTCCTATATACTGTGCTCCATTTGCATATCTTTATTTTGAACCAATTTGAGAAAGTTGTGCTTGGTGATGATCCTCCTGGCCCAAATGATCAACACAGTTCTTTCCTTTACCCCAATAGTCTAAAGATCAATAGTGTGCACCGAATTCACAAATCAATAGCATTATGGGCCCATTCTGATGGTTTCTTGGCTAATGTTTCATTAACAACAGTACACCTGCTTCGAGCCATGGTAGCCACAATGTCTTTTTCATTTATAGCCATATACCCAAATCGCAGTAGATTGCATGAAAAACATCCAATCTCCCACCCTTCTTTCTGGATTTGGTTGCAAAGAGCTTTTCATTTATTCTAAAACCCTTGGTAGGTATGTGTCGAATATGGGACTATAAACCTTGGACATGATCTTGTTTATGAAGATAAGCATGGTGATCCTTTTACATTCGGTTGAGATGAATGCAGCCTTAGGCAATTTGGTCTTATTTGATTCCAGGAACATTCTCAGCAAATGTGTGTTGTACCTGAAGTGTCTCGGTGAATTGAAATTCACCAACTGTTGTTGCATATTTTCAGTGATGAATTTGTCAAAACTTATACAAACCAACTGACTAGACTCTGACATAAAAAAAGGTCAACAGGAAACCCAACATGACTTCTACTACAAATTTGTCGTTATCCAACCCTAAAATTTGACTAAGTAGAGAACAAGCCCACTGGACTTCGATCACCATGACACTTACATTGGCAAGTAATGACAGACTCTCAGAGTGGTGTTCAGGTTTAACAATGGTTTGTAGAAATAGGGTTGTTAATTCAGGGGGACACTCTCAGTAAACTCTGATCATTTTCTCTTCCTTGAAGGGCTCTGACACTGTGAGGGAGGACTCTGGTATACCGAGGGTGTGTCGAATGGGCAGACTATCTATTTCACATAAGACTTCTAACCCTAACTTATTCAAAATGACCTTTTCTTCCTGTGAATACTACTCGACACACCATCTTACGAACTCAGGGAAGAGGAAAACGACTTCTACGGCATAAGGGGTAGTGGAAGATTGGGCCACTTCGAGGAAGGGTATCTATTTTCCGACATTGTCTAGAAAATTGGATCTAGACACGGAAATGGGTGAAACTGTAATTTCTGTATCAAATACATATGAATCCCTGTCAATTAGGGCTTCCTCTTTAGAGGCGAAGTCTTTCTCTTTCAAGGACAAAATGACAGGGTTGGTGGCCATGATGAAAAATACCTATAACTCGGTGGAGGATGTGTGAAACTGGTTCACTATTGAGATTTAATTTCAAATGGAGGGTTTGTGCCACTTTTCAAACATTCGAATGATTTGAAATATTATAGAATAATGACCCGAGACCCTCCTTTTATATGTGTTTTTCCATATCAGGGATTGGAGAAAACGATTTTGGGTAGATCGCTTTTTGCCCCGATGTGCCTCTGAGAGTGCCACACGTCCAAGAATGAAACCATGGTAGTTTCTCAGGCCTGCGTTCGAAAAATTATCCTCCGCACTACTTCAATGCCCAATACATGTCTTGGTCGTCGATCTAGGCCGCTCTAAGATCTATGGTCCACCAGGTCCCATCAAATTTCAATATCGGGGACCTGGTGGACCACTTGTCACCCCTATGTGCCTCTGAGGGCGCCATGCATCCATGAATGAAACCACAGTAGTTTTCTCGGCCTGCCCTCACATATTTAAACCTCGTGCTATTTCTCCGCCTGATATGTGTATTGGTTGTCGATCTGGGCCACTCCAAGATCTATGGTCCACCGGGTCTTACTTTTCGTGCCTCCGCTATATTTTTCCATATACCACCATAGGTGACCTTATCCTCCAAATTATCACACTTCCATAACGATGTATCTCTTCACTAAATTCTTGAGACTTGGATCCTATCTGAAAATTGTTATGGTGATAACATTGGCTCCAACTGGGGATGTTATCCTCCCTGCGAGGTAGAAAAGAACTGTAGACTAAGTGCCTACCCATTGGGCTATGTTTTATCCATGTAATCTAAATCTGTTGGTGTTTATTAAAAAATTCAAAATCGACCCAACATAGCTCAAGGCCTTCACCTTGGGCTTCAACTATGCTGTTTTTAATCCAATTCTTTTATGCGAAAAGAAAACGTTAAAATGATTATGTACAATGAATGGTGTGGTGATGATTTTCAACCGATGTAATGCTTGAGGAACCTGCCATTCACAGGCCCTCCTCCAGCGAGTTCTCCATTACTCTTCTGTAACAAGTAGGCATTTCTCCCATGGTAAGCTGCAATTTTGAATGGGCCCAGCCATAGGTGATCAAATTTCCCATGATTTCCCTTATCTTCGTTTTTGGCATCCCATTTTAGTACCCAGTCTCTTGGTTTGAAGTCATCCACCTTGGTATGTCTGTCGAAATCCTCTTTGATCTTGTCTTGGCGTAGATTAGCACTATTGAAGGCCTTTTCCTTGGTTTTTTGTACACCGATCAACTCGTCATCTCTTCTCCGACTGGTGTTTTTTTCTGCCTCCTGCTCCTGTAACAGATTCATTACTGGCAATACCAATGCAGTAGGGAAAATAGATTATGTACCATAAATGATCTGGAAAGGATATGTGGCAATAGATCTCTTTAGGGATATCCTATCATCCCACAGTGCATGGATGAGATTTTTGTGCCATGCCTTTTTATTCTCTTGCAACATTTTTTTGATGATTATGACTAAGATTTTATTTGAAGACTTAGCCAATCCATTTCCTTGTGGGTAGGATGACGTGGAATGACCAAGGGTAATGTTGTAATCATTGTAAAATTTCTCCAATTTCTTAGACTTGAAAGTCGCTACATTGTTTGTTATAATCTTGATCGGGCATCTGAATTTGGACATAATATTGTCTTCTAAGAATCGAATGATAACGTCATCTATAGCCTTTCTGGTGGGAACTGCCTCAATCCACTTAGTGAAATAATCTGTTGCAGTCAGGATCCATTTGTGTTGAGCTGAGGATTGTGGATGTATTTCCCTATAAAATCCAGGCCCCACTGTTTGAAAGGAGCTTCCACTGAAATGGGTTTTAAAGGAAGAGACTACAATTTTACTTTTCCATCGAACATTTGACATTCATGGAATTTTGAAACCTCTTTATAAACATTGGGAAAAATGCTAGGCCAATAAAATCCAGCCCTCATAATTTTATGCATAGTTGTCTTCCAATAATGATGACTTCCACAGTCACCTTTATGGAACTCTCTGATGGTTTTATCTTCTTCTTCTTCTATCAAACAACTTAATAAAATCCCCCCTGGATCTTTCCAATATAGCAATTCATTTACTATACAAAATTTTTTTGCCTTCAATTTCAAGAATCTGGCTTTTGTCTTACTAAATTCAGGAGGATCCTGCAAAATTTTCAGCACAAAGATGATATCTGCATACCATGTAGAGTCGAGAAATTTCTGAGATATTAGTGGAGTCTCCTTTTCCTCTTCTGTAACTTCTGACAGGTCTGTGATGAAATTTGTCCCTAAAATTTCACAATTCGTCTGTGCCATCAACCTTTCCATCCTTTTTTCTTTGATCAGCTTCGTGGGTTTTATTTGAAGATCATATTCTAATAGAACCACAATCCATTTTCCCCTCTTTCCTTCAAGATTAGGTTGAGTCAAGATGTCTTTTACTGAGCTACTGGGTACATAAGACATGGTGTGAAAGTGTAGAATGTAAACTCTAAATTATTTCAAGTCCTTTACCAAAGTGTATGCATGCTTCTCCATGATGTCATATTTTAAAGAAGCATCTCTCAATGTCTTGTTGTAATACGTTATTGGCTTCTCAAAATTTTGGTCATCTTTCTGGAGTAGCACACCTGCAATTGTGTGTTCTGAAAAAAAAGAGAATAGTATGAAATCTTTCTCAAAATTGGGATTAGCCAGGATGGGAGCCTTTGTTAATGCCACCTTGATGTCTTCAAAAGAATTTCTAGCCTCGACAATCCACTTGATTTAATTTCCCTTCTTTAGCATGTTGGTAATATTTTTTATGATTTCAACCAAATTAGGAATGAATCTCCTTAGGAAGTTCACTTTGCCCAGGAAGGATTGTACTTCTTTCTTTCTTCTAGGTATGCCAATTTTTAAGATCCCCTCAACTTTGTTGTGGTCTACCTTTATCCCTTCCTTTGAAATAATGTGTCCCAACTTTCCTTCTTCCATGGAAAAATTTGACTTCTTAGGATTCAATGAGATCCCAAATTTCCCATTTTTGAAATGCCCTTCTGAGATGTTTGATGTGTTCTTCATCTGAGGAAGAATACACAATAATGTCATCAAGGTATATAACAATAAATTTGTCTTTTTCATCAGAAAAAGATATGTCCATAGTTCTTTGAAACGTTTCCCCTGCATTCATAAGTCCAAATGGCATTTTGGTGTACATGAATATTCCCCATGGTGTGGTGAACGCCGTATTTTCTTGATCGTCAGGGTGTACCATGATCTGGTTGTATCCCAAGAAACCATCTAACATTGACATTTTTGGAGAGCCCACCACCTTCTGTAAAATATCATCCATTTTGGGCAATGGGTAGTTGTCCTTAAGATATACCTTATTCAGGTTCCTGAAATCCATGCATAACCTGATTTCTCCACTCTTTTTTCTAACTGGCACCAGGTTGGCCACCCATCTGGAAAACCTTAGGGACACTATGAGTTTTTCTTCAAATAGTTTCTTTACTTCTTTTTCTATCAATGGTAACAACATAGGGTTTATTCTTCTTAATTTATGTTTGAATGGCTTGTTATCTTCTTTGATTGGGATGACATGCTGGATTATATTGGTATCATAAACTTTCATCTCATCATAGCTCCAAGCAAAGACATCAGGGAATTGTTTCATTAATTTTACATGCCTCTCTTTGACTTCAGGACTGAGATTTCTTGACAGTTTAACGATATTTGGATCCTCTGGAGTCCTGATATTGAAATCTTCCACATCCCCTTCATTTACAGTAATCTTTGGACTTCTGGCCATGTCATTATTATCAAAAAGTTTCCCTAATGATACTAGGCCTTTGGGAATGATGTTGCTTTTCAAATGTACAATATCTCTGCCTACAATTTGGTTGTCAAAATACCCTTCTTTAGTGAAAGCAGTTGCATCCACCTCATCGTCATAGTATGCATCATCAATGTTTAAATTCTCAAACTCGTTCTCCATTTTGAGGAATCTTTCTATCTACTTGTCATTTTTGAAAATTTTCCAGTGCTTATCTGGTACTACTGGCCTATATTTGACCTCAACCTTGTATCTTTTTTCAGGGAAAATTGGAACTTTGAAAACTGTTGCTGAAGTAGCTAAGGCATTGGCAACCTGATTTTGTTCTCTTGGAATTGCTGAAAGATTGCATTCTAGAAATTTCTCAAGGAGGTATAGTACCAAATTTCTATAAGCCCTCAATCTGGGATGTTTTGATTGGTAGATGCCTTTGATCTGATTTATGATTAGCTCAGAGTCTCCATGTACAACAATTCTTTTGGCACCCAATTCTTACAAAACCTTCAACCCCAATATTAATGCTTCATATTTGGCCATGTTCTTGGTGCATTCGAAAACAAGTTTGTAAGAGCATAATTTTGAGTCTCCTTTGGGATGATTGATCCATACACCATCTCCAACTCCTTCTCTACGTGCAGCTTCATCAAAATTCATTTTCCATATCTAATCCTCTGCATCATCTTGTTTGTCTAAAAATTCCTCTATCTACTGGTCAAGCTCATTTTTGTCATCCATAATGATTTATGTTTCCTCTTCTTCGAAGCATAGGTCATTGAAGAAAATAGAGGACCCTAATTCATTTTCTACCGAATATATAGGATGATTGTTATGTTGTGATTTGTTGTTGACCATATATTTAAGTAGAACATCCCTGTATAATCTTATGTCTTGACCAAAGATAGGAATAGTGGCATATGACATGTCCATCTGGAGGGTTCCTTTTAGTTTTGCAGCCCATGACCTAGACAACAACATACTAAATTTTGGAGGGATATCAGCGACCAATACGTCCATCACCATATTCTTTGTTGGGATTTATGCCAAAGAAACCACCATGTCTTTGATCACGCCAAGGCATTTCACCTTTCTTGAATCGAAAGAGAACATGTCTTTATAAGGTCTTGTGACATCGAGACCTAATTGGTCCATGACCACTTTGGGCATTAGGTTGTGTGATGCTCCAAAATCCAACATAACATTGTGTAGAATCATGTCGTTGATTTTCAAGCTAACATAAAAAGGAGGGACTTCTTCATTTTCGTTGCTTTCTTCTACTCTTGGCCCAAATAGGATGGTTGGGTGATCATCTTGTATGTTTAGGGTATCAGAGGTTTGTCCCATCTTAAGCATCTTGATAATCTAATTTATGTACTCACTATTCTTGATCAATTCATTAAATGGTACCAAATTTTTTATCTTATCTGTGGCACTTTCGAAATCAAAAGAGGATGAAGTTTTCTCTACCTCTTTGGTGACCGTTTCTTTCCTTGTCAATAATTTATTCTAAGGTTCTTCTTTCTGCTTCCCCTTTTCCACAGTATCCTTTGCAATAGAATATTTTACAGTAGAGTCCTTTGCAGCTAAATCTTTTGCAGTTGAATCTTTTTTGGGCTGAATTGAAGAAGGTATGTTATTATGAGCTTCTTTGGTGGGATTCCCCTTTGGATGATTACCCTTTGGAGGGTTTAGAGGTACTTTTTGATTTCGAATGTTATGTTGCCTTTGGAATTGCATGATGGTATTTTTCAATCCATTCTCATAATCTTCCCTTTCTATTGATACCCTTTCCTCTTCATCTTGCAAAAAGATCTCACTTGCATCCATGAACTGGTCGTGTTCTTATTTGGTCAAAAATACCTTTATTTCTTTATCATTGTAGTAGTTCATGTTGTCTTCAAAATATCCATCATAATCCTCATTCACATAATTATTTTGAAAAGGAGGTTTTATTTTTTGTTCCCGTGATTTACTTGGTTTCCTTGATTTGCCTGATTTCCCTGATTTTCCTGATCTTCTTGAGTTGCCTGATTCCCCTAGTTTCTCTTCTCTCTTTGTCTAATCTGTGGAATGGATGGTCTTCTTAGATTTCTGGGTGGACCATCTGCATGTTCTCTAGAGTTGGGCCTATTTCCCAGGGCCATTCTCTCCATCATTCTTACAATGTTTCTCATCATTGCTTCAAACCTCTCTTCTGATGTTTGTGATGTCAAATTTTGTGCTTTATCCTGAGTTTTGTTCATGTCCCTGCCAGAGTTAGCTTTTTTCTTTCTTTAAGACATTAGGTTCACTTCAACTTCTATGGCATCTGTCATCACATCATCTAATGTGGCAGATCTTCGTTCCCTCAATAATAAAGAAAAATCTCTTTCAAAAGAATCATCATATCTGAGCTGAGCAACTTTAGGGGGGGGTTTCACCTCAGCAGGAATCAGATTATATACCTTCATGAATTTGGTTGAAAATTCTTGCACTGTTTCATCAAGTGATATTTTCATGTTGTTGTACTGATCCAACAACTAAGGGGATTTTTCTTATCTCCCCATTTTGTAAGGAACCTAGTTTCAAAATCCTCGAAATCCATGATACTAGCTGGTGGAAGGGCTATGAACCACTTCCTCACTTCTCCTGCAAGGATTTGTGTAAACAACCTCATTTTCACATCTTCAAAGTCCACCTCTTCCAAATATATGAAATCATTAAACCAATCTAGATGCTTCTGAGCTGATATATTACCTTCAACGTCATATAGTTTGATTCTTAGATTGTAGTCTTGAGGTAAATCATGTAGATGAGCAGGTAGTATGAGGGGAGAAAATATGTTTGCCACAGCTGGTGTGAGGGATCAGAGCGGATGTTGGTTTCAAGAAAGGGTCACTACATGGCTGAAAGACACGGCTAGAATCAAATCTTGGAATCTCTTTTCGTCAAAGATGGTCTCGTTTAAATGAGATTCGAATTTAGTCTTGAACAGGGATTGTTCAAATTTCACATCAAACTCAAGGTCTTCAATGCTAGTCACTTTGTCCTTAGGAAAATACAAATATCGGTTTGGATGCAACACTGGGGTTGCTGGATTTTCTTTTCTTTTATGTACAATATTTTCAGGGTCAGACACATGAATTCAGCTTCTGGGTCTAGGTTTCTCCTAGTGTGAATTCTCTTAGGAGCCAGGATTTATATCTCACACGGTGTAGTGCAACTGGTCTCTGAGTAACAGAGTTGCCAGTGTAAAAATAATCTCAGCCAATAAGGTACTTGATCCACTATCACCCTCAGGGATCAAACTAAAGCTTTAAGTCATTTTTCCCAGGGAAGATTTTTCAGTTTCGTCCCCAGCAATGGCGCCAGAATGTTAGCACTCTGTAAATTTTGTCTGGATGATAGAAAAATGAAAAGGGTAACTATTTCAACCTACTTTAGAGCTAAGGCACTAGACTACTCAACTCAGAGAGGGATCTCTCGTGTCACTGGATATTTCTTCAATAATCGGTGGTTGCATTTGATTTGTTTTGAGGGTTTTAATAAAGTTGTTGGCAAAATTCTGAAAGTGAACGAAAACAATGATCAGCTAGTAGAACTCTCTAGAGGATAAAGGATAAATGAGGCGATGAATTTGAGTTATTCTTGAATTTAAATAGAGTGTAGGAAGATAAATAAAACAAATAACTACATCAGAGCACTACTGAAATGAATTTTGAATTAGTTAAGAAGACAATTACACAGTTTAAATTGCTTAAGCCAAGAGCATCACAAGATGTATTATGGGCCTTTAACTGTCCAATTTAAACAGAAGAAAATGTAAATGGAATAAAAGATCATAGGAAATACATACGATAAATGAAGACAAAGCTCATATCAGCACCGTTAGAATCTTTTCATAGAGACTTCAAAAGATTCTGCATTTATATTTAATTCAGCTTCAAAAAATTACAAATAGAGTTTGAAACAACCAAAAAGGTTCCCTTGCACTTCTGCCAACATTAGTTCATTCAATTATCCCAGTATTTATACAATTTGATTACAATAGTTGAAACTGAAGCATTTCAACTTCTAAAACTGATTAAAACAATTTCAATCGACAGTCTCGGTATATGAACCAATTTTCAATGATTAACAAAAATGTTTCAAAATTAGGGACAAATTTCTCTGACTTCTAGGATTCCTCTACGCCATCTGTCTCACTATGATCTTCTGTTGAATCTGCAAATTTGGTGACACCTAGAGATCATTTACTGGTTCTGGGGAAACTGCATTTTTTCTTACCCAGCCGCACAATTTTTTCTTACTGCTACAAGAAGAATATAGCAGCAGTAGTGATGTCTTGGAAAATGATGAAGAAGTGGCCAACTTCGTCAAAAGACTAAAGAAGGGAACCAACGGTAGGTACAGAGGTAAGATTCCTTTAATTTGTTTTAATTGATATGGTATTGGTCATTTTTCTAACAAATGTCCTCATAAGAAAAAGAGAAATGATGAAGGTTACTCAAAAGGCAGACAAACATATAAAGGTAAAATAACTACAAAGAAAGTTTTCAAGAAAAAAATGTTCACCAAAGAAGATATATCATCATCAGATGAAGATGAAGTCAATGACAGTGAAATAGGGAGAGTTCTATTCATGGCAGTAGAATACTTTGATAAAGAAGACTCTGAAGAAGAATATGAATAAGCATATGAAGAAGAAATTGAAGAGGAAGAAGTTGACTTCTGAGAAGAATTAACGAGTGCCATAGAAGTTATCAGAAGAGAAAAGAAGAAAAACAAGAAAGTACAAGCAGAACTAGATAATAAAAAAGACACTCAAGAACTAGAACAAATGATCACAAAATTGAAGGTT
>JZKD02S0305916.1:241358-254302 GCA_000966675.3 Picea glauca | reverse complement strand
GATCAGGCAGTTTCATCTAGTGGTTATGACAGTAACAGAAACTATCTCAAGAGTAAACACAGATCTACAGACTGTCAGGCAGTTACCAAAGGACACATATTAAATAACTCAATAAGCCTGGAGAATATGCCTCTGATCTCGTAGTTGCAGAACCCACAGCTGAGATTTCTCTGTCAATGTAGATCCGCTGCCTGACTGCCACAAGGAGGTTCCTCTTTCTTCAAACCTACCATGTTGCCTGCTCAAATGACCTCACCTACCAGTAGATATCCCTACTGTCAGAAAATGGCCTCCGCGTCCTTCTGCCACTCTCCTTGCCGAGAGCCTCGACCCCCCTTTTTAAACCCATTGGTCCAGGACCCGTTCAACGCTCATCGGGTCCCATATTTATTACCCGGAGGAAATCGGACTCCTGTTTAAGATTTGAATTAAACTTATGCGCACCCTTTTCCATGTGCTAGCCCTGCTGGCATACATGACCATCTACACATGACCCTAGTCAAACCTCCATCGGGGTTTTGGCGTTTTCGATATCACCATGTACATGCCTCCAGGATTCCCGATCCCCGATTTCCCGAGCTTTAGCCCCATCCGGCTACTCAATGGTCCATATGACCATTACCCATGACCACGGTCAAACCTCCATCGGGGTTTCAGCGTTTTCGATGTCACTATGCACATGCCTCCGGGATTCCCGATCCCCGATTTCCCGATGTGTTTCAGCCCCCCTTGGCTGACCCTGGTTCACGTGACCGTTACCTGTAACCGCATCCTTATCTCTGATAGCTGGCATCCACTAATCCTATGTCCTCCTTCGTTGCTGTGCTGACAGCTGTACCCCACTCATCGGGATTTCGCGGATCACGATTTCGAAATGCACAAAACCTTTGTGCTCGGGATCTTCGATATCCCGATTTCTGATTAGCCAATGAATGACCTCCTATCGGGCCTTTCACCGATGGCACCAATCTCTTGCCATGCGTCCTCTCAGATGGACGGTCCTGATTGTGTCGGGATTTCAGGACTTCTGATGTCCTGTTTCTTTTGACCTTGGGAACTCCGATTTCCCGATCGGCGATATGCCGACTCGCTCTTGATTTCCGACACCTGTCCCTCAGATGGACGGTCCCGATACCTTTGGGATTTCAAGACCTTCGATCTCTCGTTTCCTTCAACCTCAGAAACTTCGATTTCCTGATGTCCGATATGCCGACGGTGCCTTGATCTTCGACACCTGCCCCTCAGATGGACGGTCCCGATCATCGATGCCTCTGCTGACGTCACAGTGGTTTGACACGTGTTAGATCCTGCCACATGTCACTCTGATTTGTGACTTTCATGTGCCTGAAGTGTTGAATCTGTCTGACACCTGTCATTCCCTGGTTGTGCCACGTGTCCCTTTGCTGACGTGGTCTACTTTCGTGAGTTGAATCAACGGTTCAGATGCAGTTTTGGCTCAACGGCTGCGATTACATCGCAAAATCGCATATCGCGATTTTGGGGTTTTCATTGTCATTGTTCACGAGACTCGTGAAACTCCGATTCCCGATTTTCCGATGAAGCTTCCTGTTTACACGTGGATGGTCACGATCTCTGCTTGATTTAACGGCTGTGATCACATCGCGAAGTTGCATATCGTGATTTCGAGGATTCTCTGATGGGGCCTCCAGGCTGCCATGCATCCACACGAATAGACGGTCCAAATCTCATTCTCGATTCAATGGCTGAGATTGATTCAGGATTTCGGGGTTTCCGTTGTCATTGTTCACGAGACTCGTGAAACCCCGATCCCTGATTCTCCGATGAAGGGAATCAACGGTCCAGATTTCATGCGTGCTTTAACGGCTGTGATCAGTTCGCGAAATCGCATATCGCAATTTCAGAGTTTTCAATGTCGAATGAATTGGACACTGCAAAGTCCCGATCCCCGATTCTCCGATGACTTATCTCCCTCGCATCCTTTGTAGATCTGATGGCTGTCGGGTTTTTCGAGTGAGATCTGACAGCTCTCGGTCTCTTTCCTATGCTCCTTGCCCATATAAGAGCGCTATGCCTCCTGAGCTTATTCTCCTCGAATCCTTAAAGGGTTTTATCCTTCTTATCCTGCCATCTCCGCTGTTACCATCAATGACAACAACCATCAATACACATTCGTTGCTTGTTCAATATTTGCCAACATAGATCACATGCTTAGCTCCTTGTAACAATGTTTTAAATTTTAACCTTGTTTTCATCTTGTTTACTCTCTCTTGCAAATCTTGATTTTCTCTTTGGAGTTCAGCCATCTTTTCATCTTTTATTTTCATCTCTTGTTTTGGATTTTCTAAGGCCTCTTTAAGGATTTTGATTTCCCATGTCTATAAACTCACTTGGGACATAGCTTGAACCAATCCATCAATGCTTGATCTAGCTTATGTATTAGCAGGTACAATGACAATCATATATGATGTTGCTACTTGTCCCTGTAACTAATTGTCTTTCTCTTTTTCCAGCTGCAACACTTTAGCTTTGTAATTTAGTGCTTCTTGTATGAATGTCTCCTTTTCTTGCTCTAGAGTAGCTAGATTTGCTGTCTGTGGATTTTCTATGGGGGACATCTTCAGCCTCTTCTTTAGACTTTGAATCATCTTGTCTTTCTCATCCAAAGAAGCCTTTACCCCTTGAGGGCCTTCAGATTCCAATCTTTTTACCCGTGTTTTCCAGGCTTTACTGGATGCTTTCTCCTACTTCAATTGTCCATATAATTTGAGTGCATGTGTTGTCAGTCTGTAAACCCTCAAACCCAAACTCAGACAGTCTAAATACAACATGTCGTTGACATTTCTGTGGAACTTTACTTTGTCGGGGGTACCAATACTTTCATAATGCATCTTGATTCCAGACACTTTATCATCATCAACCACTACTATGTTAAATGTCTTTCTTTCAACGTCCCTGACTGAGAGTAGGGAATATTTATGCTGGGAGACCATTTCTACCTCAGGAAACAAGTCTCTTATTTCACTATTGGCCATACTTCCTTTCACAACATATTGGTTCATTAAGTCTTATTTGGATTGATAGACTGCCTCAGGAGTCTTGCTATATACATGTTTCTTGCTACTGAAAACCCTTGAGCTGCTTTCAATTTGTGACATGCTTCCTATTCCAGCCTCTTCGTTCTTAGTTGCACTTTACACCATCTCCATGCTTGTTTTATATTTAGGTTCTTCTTCTTCCAGGTCCACTATCTGAGAAGATGGTGTGATTTTCATTTTATTGAGAACATTTTACTGACTACTAGAACCCAGTGCCTCTGAACTACTCCTCTTGTTATAAAAAATCACCTTTCAAGTTTTAATAATCAACTTTGGAGAATCTTTCTGTGTCTAGACCTACTGAGGTGAAGATTCCATTTGTTGTGTGTGATCAATCTGCAAAGTAACTTCCATGTTTTCACATGCTTCCAAGTTGGCAATCTATCAAATTCTTCAACTTGCTCATGTTCATAGGGGCTTTGTCTGCTCATTAGTCTTATTTTAGATATGATCTGGTGTGGGTCGTATCTCCTGCCTTGTAACTGTGTAAACCTAAATTCACTGAGTTTGGCTTGAATCTGAGGTAAAAAAGACCTGGTATTTACCACAAAGGGCCCTACCATGAAAGGGAATTTTAAGTTAGATGCTTTGAGCATTTTTAGAAAATGCTTTGTCTCTGAAATGACTGTTCGCCTGATGAATTCTAAAGCAAAGACTCTGGGAGTCAAAAAGACTAGTAGAATGTAAGGTCCTTCTTGATATACATATACCCAAATCACAGTAGATTGTATAAACAACATCCAATCTCCCACCTTTCTTTCTGGATTTGGTTGCAAAGATCTTTTCATTTCTTCTAAAATCCTTGGCAGGTCTGTCGAAGATGAGACAATAAACCTTGGAAATGATCTTGTTTATGAATATAAGCATGGTGATACTTTTGCACTCAGTTGAGATGAATGCAACCTCATGGAATTCGGTCTTATTCGATTCTAGGAACATTCTCAATAAATGCGTGTAGTACCTGAAGTGTCTTAGTGAATTTAAATTCACCAGCTGTTGGTGCATATTTTCAGCGATGAATTTGTCAAAACTTATACAAACTGAATGAATAGACTCTGACATAAAAAAGGTCAACAGGAAACCCAACATGACTTCTACTACAAATTTTTCGCTATCCAACCCTAAAATTTGACTAAGTAGAGAACAAGCCCACTGGACTTCGATCACCATGACGCTTACATTGGCAGGTAACAACAGACTCTCAGAGTGGTGTTTAGGTTTAATAATGGTTTGAAGAAATAGGGTTTTCACTTCAGGGGGACACTCTCGATAGACTGTTATCATTTTCTCTTCCTCGAAGGGCTCTGACACTATGAGGGAGGACTCTGGTATAATGAGGGTGTGTCGAATGGACGGACTATCTGTTTCACATAAGACTCCTGACCCTAAATTATTCCAAATGACCTTTTCTTCTTGTGAATACTGTTGGTCACACCAACTTATGAACTCAGGGAAAGGGAAAACAACTTCTACAACATAAGGGGTAATCGAAGCTTGGGCCACTTCGAGGAAGGGTATCCATTTTCCGACATTGTCTAGCAAATTGGATCTCAACATAGAAATGGGTGAAACTGTAATTTCTGTGTCAAATACATCTGAATCCATGTCAATTAGGGATTCTTCTTTAGAGGCAGAGTCTTTCTTTTTCATGGAAAAAACGACAGGGTTGGTGACCATGAAGAAAAATACCTGTAACTTGGTGGAGGATGTGTGAAACTAGTTCACTGTTGAGCTTTAATTTTGAATGGAGGGTTTGCGCCACTTTTCAAATGTTCGAATTCTTTGAAATATTATAGAATAATGAACTGAGACCCTCCTTTTATATGTGTTTTTCCATATCAGGGGTTGGAGAAAATGGTTTTGGGTAGACCGCTTTTCGCCCCGATGTGCCTCTAAGGATGCCATGCGTCCACAAATGAAACCACGGTAATTTCCCTGGCCCACCTTCGAAAAATTATACTCCACGCTACTTCAATGCCCAATACGTGTCTTGGTCGTCGATCTGGGCCACTCCAAGATCTATGGTCCGCCAAGTCCCATCAAGTTTTGATATCGGGGATTGGAAAGAACGATTTTGGGTATACCACTTTTCTGCCCGATGTGCCTCTGAGGGCGCCACACATCCACAAATGAAACCATGGTAGTTTCATCGGCCCGCCTTCAAAAACTTATCCTCTACACTACTTCAATGCCCGATATGTGTCTTGGTCATCGATCTAGGCTGATCCAAGATCTACGGTCTGCCAGGTCCCATCAACTTTTGATATCAGGGATTGGAAAGAACGGTTTTGGGTAGACCACTTTTCACCTTGATGTGCCTCTGAGGGAACCACGCATCCACGAATCAAACTGCGGTAGTTTCCTCAAACCGCCCTCACATATTTAAACTGCATGCTTGTTATCGAATAAATCGGTAGGTGCGGACACTAACAGATCCACCTAGATCCACCTAGATCTAGAACAAAACAGGACAGGTCATGAATTTTTCCCTAAGTTGTAATCATTGAATCTACTAATAAGAAGGAGTGAGCGGCATACCTTTGTATCACTTCCTTAAGTCTCTATTGTTCCCACTTCACTCCGGTGCCCTTGTGAAGTTAGGTCCAAGACAACACAAACCAACCAAAGTGAAGATAGTAAAGTATATTCAATGTCAACCTATGCATATGATCAAGGAGTTACGAAATAAAATAAGAGTGACTTTATGGGAAAGGGACATGTCGTTGTATCATATTAAATGAAAGTAGAAGATACAACCTAATTTCCTTGATGTCGCAATCTTTCTTTTAGTGACCCTTGGTTCCAACACACACACTTTCTCTACACTTGCATGAAGAAGATCCAATACCTCTTGATAGGCCAAATAGAGTCTCCAAGCTTATGTCCAAGAAGGGTTCTTCACACAATTCTTTCACTAATTCTTCATTCAATCTTGCTTAACCTTTTCCATGAGAAACCTTTTAATATATAGGAGAAGGAGAGATGGTTAAATATATGAGGATGATCCCACCAAATCTAATAAGTCAGTAGAATGACAACCATACGAATGCCAACTCATTTTCTAGAAGATTCCCTTCTAGAACCTTCATGACCTCTTCTCTTTTCCAAGCTTAAAAATAGGTTCGCACCCCACCTATAGAGAAGACTATGAATAGTTCACACCCCAAGCATGGGTTGCCTGCGAGAATCAAGGATTTTCGTACCCTAGAACATAGGCAGCCTGCAAACTCATCTTAAAAAATGTGCTTTTGGGAAGAAGACAACAGTCACTTTTCTCAGGCAAAAAGTCCTTGTTGGGAGCCTGAATATACCACTATAGAGACATTACTAGAGTGAACAAAATCATGTGTAATAGAATTCCCCCCAGAGTATGAGGCTGGAACTTGTGACAGCCGAAATACTTTGTAAAATGCGTGTGTGTGTCCGAAACAAGGAATGCACTTAATCGGAAACCTGTAAACATCCAAGCATCTGCAGAATATAAAACCAGTTCTGAGGTAGGCATTCCCATGCTCAGATCACAAATGAATGAAATCATAAACGTAGGTCATGGCCACCAATTATACACCGTGGATCCATGCCGTCAAAATTCTACATAGCCACCAGGAATACACTGTGGATCTATGTGAGAAGACTTAAATTAAGACAACATAGACACATGACATAAAAAGTGGATCTATGTTCCAATGCAAATCATACATACTCCATCGCAGCCTGGATCAAAAATATGAGACCCAGGGTCTTCAATCCTATCACCTGAAAGTACGAATCTAGCCATGCGACTGCATGTGCTGAATTCAAACATGGTAGAAACCACTTGATTACCAGTCATTGATGAAAACCATTAACAAGTGCGAGGGAAATCACCATTGATGTCAATGACTCCCAAGGTACCAAAGTACAATCCGAACGAATGCGAATACATGAGCTGGAGTCGAGCACTCAGTGGAATCTCTCGATCAGGGATCAATTATGTGACCCCTGTCGACATCGAAGAGACCTACCATTAAGGCATGCAGGTTCCAAGGTACTAAATGATTTCTAAGTCTCATTTATAGATAATGAGTTGGAGTCGATGGAATGAGACTCGCCACAGGAGGGCCTTGATGTATCCCCCATCAATGACATGAAATAAGTAACAGATTTTAAGGGTGAAACAGAGTATGAATACAAGTTGAAACGGACACAGGGAAGGTCGACATAGTAAGAATAGACAACTGCATATGGTCGACTCAATAGAGGGCTCGTGTGAACTTCCCTTGAACATATGAATGACACAACCAAGGATTTGGCAGCACTGACTCAAAGACGACCCAAGATATGACCTTGTAGCAATTTGAATGAGAGACAAATGGAATTCCCAACCCAGATTCAAATGACGAATAGGGGGTGTCATGTTCAAGAGTGATGCTTACTACCATTAATATGAATACAAAAACACATTCCTTTCCCAAAATTTACCCCACCATTTCTGGCGAGTACCTCTTTATTTTTACACAATCTTGAGGAGGATAACATATTCTTGTTGATGTAATATCATCCTTCGGATGAGTCCCTCGGAGTATATTTAATGAACCCTAGGAAGGAGTGGTTCGGTCCCATTGCGAGTCTTTCGATGTTTGTTTAACGAGTCCAAGGATAGAAAACTCAGGGGTTTTTCATGTTTTGAGAGTCTGAAAAACACTTAAAGAGGAATCTCTTAGTTCCTTTTTCGTAAAATAGTTCGACAGGACCAAAAAAGTGATAAAATATCGCCCATCAAACTTTTTATTCAAATACTTTTACGAGCGTGAAAAAAACAAGGTTGCTCGGCCATCTTTTCATTTTTATGGAGCGTGAAAAGAGCTTAAAGGATACTCCTTTGCGTTCATCATTTTTGTGTTACCATGACGAGTACGAAAAGGCAAGAAAAAGTATACTCGGTTACATTCTCAGGTATTTTTGAGTGTGAGAACGAACGAAGAGTGAGCTCGAGGTTTTTCTAAAAAACCCTAAAAAGTAGTCGTACATGCGACAAAAAGAAAAAGAACACTCACACCCCCTTGTTTGGACTTCGAAGTTGCGATGTATGCAAAAAACCATACTCACAGGGCTATTAGGGTATTAGGTTTTATAGACAAAGTATAAAAAATCAATAAAAAATAGTAAAAGTGAATAAATATAGGTAAAAAGGGCTTTTAACCATTTTATTGTGACTTTGCTAAAAACTTGCCCAACATACCTCATTTTCCCCCAAATTTATTTGCTTGATTGTGAGAGGCACAAGAGACCATTCGGCAAACTGTCTCAGCTAACGAGGTAATCTCTTGCTTCTCTAACTTTTCATGGTTTTATTTTTAGTTTTTATTGGCAATTTTTTGGGTTTTGAATCCATTTTAGGGCCATAACATGCACTCGATCATTCTCGCAGACAGGCCATGTGGGACCTGCGAGAATATCGCATTGTGCTAAAGGCTCACCTGTGGGGTCGAAAAATGAAGTTTGAAACAAGATTTTTTTCAATACAAATTATGAAAGAGTTTAAAACAAGTTGTTGACTTCCCTCTCACAGATCTTTTGTAGGTATTTGACCATCACAATGTTGGAATGGAGAGAAAGGGAACATGAAGAGGAGGATGTCATTACCGGGAATGACCCGGGTACAGTTGCTACCCTCTAGGACTGTGAGCTCTTGAAATTCTTCAGGATTCTAGGCATGAGGGCCCAACTCATATTGTTGGAATACTTGGTCCACATGTGGGACATCGACCAATAGTTATTTCACGTGGGAGTCCATACACTGACCCTAGATATCGAGGATATCTATTTTCTGACAGGGTTGTCATGGTGTGGATACCATGCTACTTTGACTGGAGGTAGAGGCGGTAGACTCCCAATGAGCGAGTATTGTTGTCAGTATTGTGTTCCCGAGGCAAGGGTATGGTTGCCATTTGGGGGGTCCAATATTTGACTCTACAGACCATCTTGTTCACTATTTCACATATGGATGGGAGTGTAGCTCCACACATGGCTCTCCAGAGATATTTTCAATATGCCATAGAGTGCACAGAGCCTCGGGTCTTCAACTAGTCAGATGCAGTTCTCTGCAGTATAAAGAGGCAATTGACGAAGTGCAGAAAGGGTGACTTGAAGCAGTTTGGGTACAGATCACTTTTGGTGTCATTATTCCTTGAGAGGGTCCCACTACTGTGATTATAGGTCGATTGGGCTTTACCGGCTCCAGAGGATCCGAGGATGCTGAGGTGGTGCAAGCTCATGGCTCGTCGTGTAGCGGGGTCCATAATCAAGTATAATGATTCATTTTTTGACTGGTTGAGGCCTCAGATGCTGATGATTGAGGACTACGCATATGTTGGTTTGGATTTCTGAGGAGATCTAGATTTGGCTTTGCCTGAGGATGCTCAGTGGGGTGACCTAGGTAAGAAGTACAGATTTTGTTCTTTTCAAATGTTTTTGTAAATTTTATCATATGAAATGTTTTTATGTTTATCCAAGAACTAATCAAAAAATTTCTTTTGATGACAAATATGTGGGGCCATATCGACCTCCAGGGATGTCTCCTATTCAACAGCGAGGAGAAGTGGCTCCAGTAACGAGATGGGATGCCGAAGACTACGAGGCAGTGGATAAAAACTTGGAGGGGTTGACCACGGATATCTCGGATATTGCTATTGGGGAGATCCCTAGATGTTACCAATGCCATACTATGGGTGTGTCTGAGTCTATCAGTCGACTACTTTGTAGGGTGGCCCGAGAAGTTGTGTGCTATCATGAGCGTCATCCGTGATGCTATTTTGTAGAAGCTATGGGCTTTGTATTTTGAGATTTTGATCCTTGGACAAAAAAAATTTGGAAAAAACTTTTGATCATTATATACATATATACGGCTTCTACTGTCTTATTTTGTGTTGTGTGATACATGTGATGTGTGATTGGTTTATAAATGCCCCAAATGTCTGTCTAACACATAGTTAGCTAATGCATCTGTCAATGTATTTAGACATCTAGGAATGTGTTGATATTCGATATAATCAAAATAACTTTCCAAGAGGCAAATTTATAAATATACCCGTAATAAAGTAGGACTTCAGATAGCATAAATGTTACTTAACTGTAGTACTACTAGTTGTGAATCGAGTCGTATAACCAGGCGGCGGATACCAAGAGAAATAACATCAATCAACAATTCGATGACGGTGATATATTCTGCAATATTATTGGTCGCACGACCGAGACACACACCTCATAGACTGATAAGTTTGTTTGTAGGGGCGTAAATTTCCCATGCAGCAAAAGCAAGGTTCTGAGTACTACGGCTAGCGCCATCGGTGAAGCCAATGTGGGGTGGAAAAGACTCTGAAATCTGGAAACCAAGCACAACGCAAGATAAGCGGTCGAGGGCAGAGACAAAATAATGAAAAAAGCATACTTAAAGAAACAAAAAGTATGATAGAATAAAATACAAGCACTCATGTACAAGTGATCTTAGGCATAGTACTTCTTTAAGTACAACCCATTTATGGGTTCACTCAAAGGGATAGCATCATAGTCCACTAACTCGTAAGCTCCTTTCTCCAAAACTTGTCTAACGATATAAGAACCTCGCCACATAGCTTCAAATTTTCCAGCTCCTAGCATATCCCGATCTTGTTCGTAAAGGAGAACCAGATCACCTTAGGAGAAAATTCATGGCCTGACATGTTTATCGTATTGGGCTTAGACGCTTTTCTTCTGGACTTATATAACTAGGGTGGTATCACGACGGGTTTCGTCTAATTGCATGAGATACAACTGACGTTCTTATTCGATATAAGTGTTTGGGAGAAGTTTGATGGCTAGTTTTAGGGAGGGTATCTCACATTCAATAGACAAGATGGATTCTAGACCATAAACTAACTGGAATGGTGTAAACCTGGTAGTAGACTTAACGAATGTCCAATAATCCCACAATGATGAAAACAACATCGTGTGCCAACTTGTTTTGTGAATCCCTATCATTCATCGAAGCATGGTAATGAGGACCTTGTTTATTGCTTCAACTTGGCTGTTGGCTTGTGGGTAATAGGGTGTTGAGTTTTCATGGAGAAGACCCAACTTCTCAGTAAGTTTGGACATCATGTAGTTTCTAAAGTGGCTACCATGGTCAGTAACGATAGCTTGAGGAACACCAAACCGAGCAATGATGTGATTGAATATGAATAATGTTGTAGTCTTTTCGGTATTGTCGAATGTTGGCATCGCCTCAACCCATTTCGTAAAATAATCTATGGCTACAATAATGTAACCATGACCCCCAGCTGAGTGAGGGTGAAATGTCATGAAATCGATACTCCATTTCGCAAAAGGACCAACGAAGACCACAGGGTGTAGAGGAGTCAGGTGTGAACATATTTTATTGTTGTAGGTTTGGCAAGCGTTGCATTTTTGGACGGAAATTATACAATCATTGAATAAAGAAGTCCAAAAATACCCTGCTCGTAAGATCTTCTGGGCAGTAGCATACCCAAACATGTGACCACCACAGGCTCCAGAATGACAGTCATTTAGGGCTTTCTCATCTTCGTCAAATGTGAGGTAGCGTTGAAAAACGGAGTCAATCCCACGACAATAAAGAGTATCACCGAGGATAATATACTGACATATTCTATGGTGGTTAGTACTAGACAAACTGGGCCGACAATTCTGGGTTTGGAGATATATGATGATATCTCCATACCAAAGGTCATCGGAACTAATCAGGAAAAAGGATTCATTAGGTAATGAATCTACTGCTACATTTTTCGTCTCAGGGCAGGGAAGGTTGCATATCAACTCAGCAAACACTAAGGATTTCTTGGACTTAGCGCGTTCGAATTCTAATTCAAACTCCTAGAGTATCACGATCCATTTGGAGTATTTACCCCTAGCAGTAGGCATGTAAGAATGTGCTGCATAGGGTTGCAGTTAGAAATTACTGTAATTTTGTGAGAAAGGATATAGTGTCGGAAACGTTGAACTACTTGGACAGTTGCCAAGGCCATTTTTTCAACATGTAAATACTTGGTTTTTGTAGTCGTAAGACTCTGACTCAAGTATTAGATGACATGTTTATCTTGAGAATCTTCCTCCTGGACGAGAACCATATCGATGGTATAGTTTGAGGCTGCGAGGTAGAGGAAATAATCTCAACTGTAATCAGGTGGGAAGAGTAGTGGGGTATGTGTTAAAGACAGTTTCAAATCTTCAAAATCTTTGTTGGAAGTGATATCCCATACGAACTCGGACGCTTTCTTGAGCAGTCGCATAAATCCAAGAGTTAGCTCAACATAGTTTGGGATGAAATGATGAAGAAAGTTTTCCTTCCCTTGCAAACTTTGTAATTGGCGAAGTGAGGAAGGAGGAGGAATATTGAGAATCACCTCAACCTTCAAAGGATCTACCTGGATCCCTTGACATGAAGCAATAAAGCCTAGAATTCGGCTGGATTCTACGCAGAAAACACATTTGTGGGGATTCAAGCGTATATGGTAAAATCGACATTGAAGGAAAATGGCGCAGAGGTGTATTGGATGATCTACACGGTGCATGGAATGAGCGGGTAAGTCATCGAGATATGGTTGCACAATGTTATTTATATCATGGAAGGCGTAAGACATAGCACACTAAAAATTTGCACCGACATTCTTTAAACCAAATGGATGTTTCTGATAGGTGAAAGTGCCCCAAGGAAAAATAAAAGCAGTCTTGTGTTGGTCCGCGGGAACGATATTGATTTGATTATATCTGGAGAAACCATCCATCAGAGAGAAGATTTCACTTCCGGCACAATCGTCGACGATCTGGTCAATGAAGGGGGTAGGAAATGTTGGACACACCTACCACACTTAG
>JZKD02S0305916.1:212430-241348 GCA_000966675.3 Picea glauca | reverse complement strand
TCAAACCAAACCATTTACATCAATGACATATGATCCAACAATCTCCCAAGTAATCAAACCATTGGCATCAATGACAAACCATTGGCATCAATGACAACATGATCCAACAGGAAAGTTGTCTTTAGGACAAGCTTTGTTAATGTCCCTATAATCAATGCACACATGGATTGTGCCTTGTTTCTTGTCTATTGGGACAAGATTGGAAACCCAGTCAGTTAGAGCCACAGGGTAAATAAATCCAGCTTTGAGAAGTTGCTCAACTTCAAGCTTGATAGTGGCCGCTTTACGTGGGTGGACCGGACGAAGTCATTGTCGAATGGGTTTAGCATCTAGGTATGTCTTAATCTCATGTATCACAATGTCAGGGTCAATACCCGACATTTCTTCATAGCTCCAAGTGAAGACATCATGAAATTATTGGAAAAGAGACTTGTAGGTGACCACTTCTTCATGGGAACACGAAGCTTCGATATGCACATTTTTGACAATTCCATGTTTTATGGATATGTCAAGGGCGATGGTGGGTGAGATATTACTTAAGTTTCCTCCGTATAACAGATCATGTGTAGGCTCAGGAATGGTAGAAATGACGACAATGGTCGACGGGTTGAGATCCGTTGGTAACCCTCGAGGGTGTGTTGTTCTAGGAAGAGGATGGAACGATGATGTCCATCATCCCAAGGGGTGTCTTCCATGGAAATAACAGATATAATCATCTCGTTCATGGGAAAATGATGCAGAATGGATCTGGAGATGAATCACCAAGAGAGGGGGTTGTCGATTGAATGGCTTGATAAGCGGATTCGACCGGAATCAAAGGCATTTCATCGCCATAACGAAGATGATCATCGGGGTTGGGTACCATCCTTAGGTTGTAAGAAGTAGGGGTTCCTTGAATAGAGGTGGAGATCATGTTGATCAAGGCAACAAATGGATGTGGAACATCGGGTGGTGGGATTTGGAAAGTACCCATTAATGAGGAGTCTTTAAGAAAACCAACACTGACGTTCTCGTATCCATGGGGGGGGGGTTTGCACTGAATGGTACATTGTCGGTACGTGCATCAGAGTGAAAGAAGGCTAATTGGTATATAGTAACTACTTTTCCTTGATGTGGACACATGGAATCGATCTAGCTATGACCAAGTAGAAGGCTGTAATCAAGAGGAGCGTCAAAGACCTCCACTTCAACGTTGACCATTTTGCCTTCTAACGTAATAGGAAATGAAGGGAGGACACCGTAAGGCTTGAAACTAGATCCATCGCAGGCTTTGAGCATGTTGTGGGATTTAGTCAAAGGAGGAGAGCTAATGGATTTCCAATAGGTAATGGACATGACACATGTCGAGGCACCCTCATCGATAACTATTCTACAAATGTTTTTGTCAGAGACAATAACTTGTGTTTGGAATGTGAGTTGAGGGGGTAACCTTGGAATGTCATCATCCAAGTAAAAAATTATTAAATTTGTATTCGTAGGGTCGATTCCACCAATAGCTTTCAACAATGCCTTTCATTGTATAGGACAACTCTGAAGGACTTCGAGGGCTGACATCGCGTACAGTGCTTGGGCCAAATCTTTGACAATACTGTAGTTCTGGGTGGCACGTGCATGAGGATTGAAATCTGATTTTTTAAAAACACCCTTTGGGGGAGGGTGAAGAACTGTATCTAGGCTCGGTTGTTCGAGATGAAGAGGACCGTTGGTAGGTGGAGTCGTGGGAAATGTTTGGACCAATGAAGGAGGTATCACATCAACCTTCTCTTTGGAGGAAGAATAATCTTTGGCTCGAGTGGTAAGTGTGATGTCATTCTTCTTTGAATCGCATGTACACATTAAGACATAGGATGTATTGGAAGGGGAAGGTTGGTCATGAATGACCAATTGTGCCTGTTGTTGAGAGGGGAAGGGTTGTGACAATACGGCCGGAGTGGGGGGTTTCATGGTCCCTTGAAGGAACTTAGTAACCTCAGCTCGTCGTGGACAATCCTTAGTGTAGTAATCATCACCACATATAAGACAAGGGTATCAGGGTTTGCGCTTATCCCTATCGTCAACAAGTGGTGTTTTGGTTTTCTCAGTTTGCAGATTATTTTTATCCTCCTTGTTCTTACCCTTTCCTTTTTTGGATTTATTTTTACTGGCAGGGGTAGATTGAACAGAGTTTACCTCAGAAGTCTTGCCGGTGGTAGGGGTAGGAGACAGATCATTTTGAACATTAAAATAAATGGGTTTGGGGTTGTTTCTATAGGTTTGGACGGAATGAGGTTGGGCATGGAAAGTGCCAATCACACTGTCAGTTGCATGAGAAGAAGTAGGAGTAATTGAAGTAGCGGAAGTAGAAGGATGAGGTGCATCAGGGAGTAATTCATAAAGAGTACCCATTTGTGATTAAACGAGGTGAAGGTATTGAGAACAACTAATTTCCTATTCTTCCATGACAACTCCACCCATGGCAATGTCATGAGTGATGTCGTTCCCGAATGATTTCATGAACCACTCTCCCAGCAATTGATCGGGAAGTTCGAGTTTGATGAGATGTCGTCTCCTTCACCAATCATGAATGTGATCAGAGATATGAGTGGCTTTGGTTTGTTTGAAAGAACTCAAAATCTCGGTTCCTGTTTCGTAACGGATCGATAACTAGTAGTGGGTGAGGAAATCCATAGAGAGGGTGTTGAAGTTGGTGAAGAATCTTTGTGGTAATTCTATATACCACTTCACGGCGGAACCTATGAGTGTTCGCTAAAAAAGGCGTAAATAAATAGAGTCATCCATCAAGGAGTTGGATGAGCACCAAAGGTGAAAAGTCATTACATGATTGTTCAGGTCCTCTCCCGGTTTACCATCGAATTTAGGAATTTTGGATGGTAGTTCTGTCGGTATGGCAGGCCATTGAGGAGAGCGACGGATCGGATCATTTAAAATCCTTGACAGATCAGGGAGGTATAGGGTGGCTAAGAAGGGTAACTGCCTATTCACCTGTGGGTACTGGTGACTTTGGGGAGGGAGTCCCATCAGTAGACCAGTGGGACCATAAGCAGTTTGCATATAATGCAAAGATCTGGGAAGAGTTGGTTGTTGGTGTGGAGGAAAGTAATTCATATGATTGTACCCTTGACCAGGGGCGTGGGGTTGAGCGTTCGAGCCCCAAATAGGATTAGACATGCCTATATATGGTTGGCTTGTAATGAGGGGTATGACGAAGCTAGCTTGAGGTTGTTACCCCCTAGTCGAGTGAGGATTATGTTGAATAAGATAATTCCAATATTGGGCCAAGGGTGGAGGCATGTTTTGTCCATAGGGTGGGGTTAGTGGGGGTTTCCCTCCAATCGGAGGTTGTGTTCCTATTTGGATTTGTCCTACAAAAGGGGATTGGGTTTGGCCTCCTTGTTGAAATTGTCCACCAACAGGAATCTGGCAATTAGGTGTGAAAGACAAAATGGTGCCACTAGGGTCGGTGCCTCCGATAGAGGATGGAAGAGGTCCTCTGAAAGGGGGTTGAGGAAGTGTCAGAGTAAAACCGAGAATAAGATGGTGCCCAGAAGGAGTGGAAATGCTAGGAGTGCTGGATGAGGTTTGTGCAGGAGTGAGAATAGAAGCATTCAACGCATGATACCCAAGCGGAAGCGTTGGGGTGAATCTGGGTGAAAGTGGTGTGCCAATGGGGGCATGGCTAGCTATTGTAATCCTGGTGTGAGGACTCATAGTATCTGGGACCATTGTGTAATGGACCGTTTGTAGAGGGATAGCCAAGATGTGGCTAGCTGGCGGAGCGTCTGTACCAGGAAAATAATGGGCAGTAGTAAAAGGTATTGCGTCTGGATCAGATGTTTCGGGTAGCTCAGGTGCAACAGTGATATCAATGCCTACTCCTGAGCCAAAAAGATCCCATCAAAAAATGCCAGTAGTCCAAAAAGTATCTTGACCCTCAGGTCCTATGAAAGGTTCGGTTGGTAATCCAGAAGACTGAACAACTATATCTTCAGAAGAATTTACTCGAACAATACATCTCTCAGAGTCTGGAGGAAGTCAAAAGTCATCTCGAGAATTGGTAATTTGGAACCATTCTAAAGAGTTAGTTCTTTCCACTAGTGGAGTGGAAACGTCTTGGACTTCACTCTATTGAGGAGAGACCTCTAGGGAGTTGGTAGGAAAGGGTTGAGAACCTTCCAGATCTTCTAGGGTTAGGCATTTCATTCTACGTGAACGGCGTGGAGGGTCAATTGTGATCGAGTTCAAATTTTACGAAAGAAATTCTATGGCCAACTTGGGTAAACAAACAACATGCGCTAACAAAATCTAGGAAGAAAAACCAAGAAAACAAGACCTTCTAATTCCGATGTCACTAGTTGGTGATGAAATCCAACTTCATGACGACAAGACAAGAAGGCTCTAGGCTAGGGTGGAAAAGTTATGTTGACGACCTGCTTAACAGACTTACACCCTGGTGCAAGCTCCCACACACAATCGTGGGTATACCCTCCAAGGAGCCTGAGGGAGTCTGGCCAACATCGATTCCAGGTACCATGAAGACTTACTCCTTCACAGTAACCTTGTGTAAGACCCTATCAAGATAGGATACTAAGGTTATGACCAACAACAATAATTCATGGGGGAACAGTCAACATTTCAATCCACACGGAAGGGCAGGGTATCTAGCCCGAAATCAATTTGAGAGGCTATCACTCATCATTGTGGGTATACCTTCAAGTGCACCCCATAATACGTGCAATCTCTAAACTGATATCAACAAAGCAGGGTGAGTAACTCTATCAATCTCAATGCAACCTCAGGTTTGACCCTTGTGTGAGAAGGGCTTCCCAGGACAAAATGTTGCGAGTGGAATTTGACACTCCTTATCACAAGATGATATTGTGTGTTTTGTGCTTTGGAGAGTGTGTCTCACTGCCTATTCCAAAGATCTAGCCTAGCTAATGTTGGTGTACAAGATCCCTAGAAAAATTTACTAATTGAATTTTAAAATTGCGCAATATTATTAAAGGCTGTTGTTACTCAAAAGGAGATGGAAATGAAACTGATGTTGTATGAGACTCTGACCCAGCAATGCATAAATAGGAATAAATGATACAAATTTCTTTTTCGATGAATCCTATTTACAGGAGGGAAAGAGGAGCTTTCTGGAACAATGTGAACTACGATGTATGATCTTCTTTGAAATGTAATATCAAACAACCATGAACAATGCAAATTCTCTATTCGTTCTCTTTCAATACTTTGAATGCCAATATTTTCGAATAAAAAGTTGTTTAAAAAAAAGAAAATGTCTTTAATTTTTATTAGAAACCAAGCAACAAGGATGGAACTAAGAAAAAGTAAGAAACCAACAAAAAACAAATACACAACAAACACCCAAACGAATCTTTCAATGAAGACAAAAATAACTAACTGACAAGACCAGTCTCTTCAAATGCACATGGGTAACAATTGTCTAAGTAATAATCAATTGAAAATAACAATTGATATCAACTTTTAAACCAATCAAAGGCTCTCAACCCAACAAGCACTCGGATTTCAAAACCAGAGATTATGCCCTTGTTGTGAAAAGGTCAAGAGGTAAAAATTGAGAAAGCATGATCAAGAAGAGATTTCAATTTCCGAAAACTAATCATTCACGAGATCTGAAGTCAAGAAACATTTAATCACTAACCAGAGAAGTTCTTTCTAGACACACAAACAAATATGGGCATCTGAGGACACAAAAAGACTTAATCCAAAATTTTTGCAAGTGGGTTTGTACGCTGGCAGTGGGGTATAGTGTGAGAATCAAGGATTCTCGTAGAATGCGAGAAGTTCACACTAAACTAAACAACAGGGTGCAAACTTTAGTGGTTCTCACATGCTACAGAAGGGTGCAATGTGAGAAGGTCTGTAATCAAGCAAATTTTGGAAAAAAGACAAAACTTTTGAAAGAACTTCTGGATCCAGGGAGTCTGTAAGGGTCTCCTCAAGACTCAGAGATTGATGGGAATGAAAAATGGTAGGTTAAGATAAAATGGCCTAGAAAAAACCACCAAAAATGGGTTTCATCCACAGTGGAGTCGCCAATTTTGTTATCGGATAAATCTGTAGGTGCGGACACTAACAGATCTCCCTAGATCCACTTGTATCTAAAACAAAATAGGATAGGACACGACTCTTTCCCTAAGTTGTAATCATTGAATCTACTAATAAGAATGAGCGAGTGACATACCTTTGTATCACTTCCTTAGGTCTCTGTTGTTCCTTCTTCGCTCCGGTGCTCTTGTGAAATTAGGTCCAAGACAATAAAAACCAACCAAAGTGAAGATAGTAAAGTATATTCAATGTCAACATATGCATATGATCAAGGAGTTATGTAATAAAATAAGAGTGGTTTTATGGGAAAGGGACATGTTGCTATATCATATTAAATGAAAGTAGAAGATACAACCTAATCGCCTTGATGTCACAAGCTTCCTTTTAGTGACCCTTGGTTCCAACACACACACTTTCTCTGCACTTACATGAAGAAGATCCAATACCTCTTGATAGGCCAAACAGAGTCTCCAAGCTTCTATCCAAGCAGGGTTCTTCACACAATTCTTTCACCAATTCTTCATTCAATATTGCTTAACCTTTTCCATGAGAAATATTTCAATATATAGAAGAAGGAGAGATGGTTAAATGGATGAGGATGATCCCACCAAATCTGAGAAGTTAGTAGAATGACAACCATATGAATGCCAACTCATTTTCTAGAATATTCCCTTCTAGAACCTTTGTGACCTCTTCTCTTTTCCAAGTTTTAAAACAGGTTTGCGCCCCACCTATAGCGCAGACTGCAAATAGTTCACACCCCAAGCATGGGTTGCCTATGAGAATCAATGATTTTCACACCCTAGAACATAGGCAGCCTATGAACTCATCTTAAAAAATGTGTTTTTGGGAAGAAGACAACAGTCACTTCTCTCAGGCAAAAAGTCCTTGTTGGGAACCTAAATACACCACTGTAGAGACATCACCAGAGTGATCAAAATCATGTGTAACAATGCTATTTCACTGCCCGATATGTGTCTTGGCCATCGATCTAGGCCACTCCAAGATCTACGGTCTATCGGGTCCTACTTTTCATGCCTCCGCTATATTTTTTGATATACCACCATAGGTGACCTTATCCTCCAAATTATCATACTTCCATAACGATGTAGCTCCTCGCTAAATTCCCGAGACTTGGATCCTATCTAAAAAAATTTATGGTGATAACAGAACCGACTATCCTGATCAAAGACAATGGTTTGTGGGATTCCAAAATGTACCCATATTTGTTCAAAGAATAGCTTAGAAGTGGCCTCTATTGTGATGATCTTCTTGCAGGAGGCCATAATCACCATCTTGGAAAAGCGATCAACAACCACAAAAACATAGTCATTTCACCTCTTGGTGGATGGAAGGCCCGACATGTAGTCCATTGAGATGGATTCCCATGGCTTGTCAGGAATAGGAGGAGGGGTGTACTGGCCATGTTTCTTAGAGGTCAGTTTGGAAATATCATAGGAAGTACAAGACCTGATATACTTGCTGACATCCTATCGAAGTTTCGACCAGTAGAAATTTTTTTGTAGCACTTCCACTATCTTTTCAATGTCGAAGTGTCCTGCCACCCGACTATAATGGGCTTCCCAAATAAGCTTTGCTCACTCGCTTCATGGAATGCATAGATGGCCCAGATGGCACAACTTATTATACTTAAGATGGAAATTAGTGACAATTGAGTTTGCGCCCAATATTTGGTAGGTGGTAGAGAAGTCAGGGTCTGTCTCATAGAGGTGGGGATACTCAGAGGCTTCATGGCCGTAAGAGTCTAGCACCATGGTGAGTGTCACGAATGGAGGTTAATAGAGGAAATCATCGACTCAGTTGGTACTTCTTGTTTTATACTTGATGTTGAGGTGGAACTGCTGCAAGTATGCGGACCACTTCTAATGGCAGTCAATCTGCAATTTTTCCTTATGTCTGCATGAACTGCAGTGGCTTATGATTAGTGTGGATGATTGTCTCCTTCCCAAGAATGTAATGTCTCCACTGGCGGAAGGCTTGAATAATGGAGTACATTTCTTTGTTTTAAGTAGGGTACTTACGAACGACATCTGATAGTGTCTTACTATGATAGGCCACGGGGTGGTCGTGTTGAGTGAGAATTGCTCCCACAACATAGTCTGGAGCATCTGTATTGATATCAAAGGGTTGTTGCAAGTCTGGTAATAAAAGTACTAGGGCTCAGCACAAGTGTTGCCTCAAATCATTGAATTCTTATTGTTGGGACAAGCCCCCAAGAAAATTTGCCTTGACACCACCCCTGGTTACTTGGTTGAGGGCCCATGCAATATGGGAGAATCCTAACACGAACCTGCGATAGAAATTGAAAAGGCCCAAGAAGTTTTGAAGCTCACTGAGTGTGGTTGGAGTTGGCCAGTCACAGATTACCTAGATCTTGGCTGAATCCACATGAACATCATTCTGATCAATGATGTATCTTAGTTATTGGACCATGTTCATGTCGAAGGAGCATTTTTCCAAGTTGGCATATATCTTGTGTTGTCGTAGGGTGTGCAGAACCTACTAAATATGATGCAAGTGTTCCACCCAAGCCTTTTTGTAGATGAATATGTCATTCAAATACACCACTACAAAAGTATTGGTGAAAGGTCATAGGATATCGTCCATCATCCTCATGAAATTTGTTGGAGAATTTGTCAAACTAAAGGGCATGACCAACCATTCAAAAATACCTTGCTTTTACTTGAAGGTTGTCTTCCATACATTTGTTTGTTCAATTGGGACCTGGTGGTTGCTAGACTTCAAATCAATCTTAATGAAGTATTTGTTCCCATTGAGTTAATTAAGGAGATTGTCTATTCGGGGAATCGGGTACCATTTCCTGACTTTGATTTTATTTAGGTCCCAATAATCAATACAGAGTCGCTAGGTCCTATATTTCATCTACACCATCACGATTGGTCTCCCACGAGGCGATGAGTTGGGATGGATGTGCCCCTTGTGGAGTAGTTCTTGGATCTGTCACTTGATCTCCTTATTATATAATAGATCACAGTGGTAGACTGTCCATTGGGTAGCGGTGCATCAAGGGTCAGGTCGATGGGATTCTTGACCTGACAGTGCATAGGTACCTCAATGGGTGAGGAGAATATATCTGTGTATTCTTCCACAACCTTATCCACTTTCTTCTTCTATGTGGAGAGGTCAGCTGCAGAGGCCCTGGATGTGGCTTCAATATTTTTCTCACTCAAAGAGTGAATCACGAAGAAGACAAACTTCCCAGTCTAAAATATGACCTTCCTGCATTGCTAGGGAGAGATCAAGGAAATAACACTATATGGGACTGCCTCGGGTATCCTGTACAATTTCCTGTTCAAAGTAATAATAACATTGTGAGGACTAGAAACATATACAACATGACATTTACATAAATAAGAGTTTACCAAAAGAACATTACAAACTTCGAGAGGAGAGACATCACACAATACCTCATCGTTGAAGGGCTTGATGTCATATGACAGAAGACACTATTGGATGACGCAGATACCGCTTCCTTAGTGGATCCATCCAATGGTGTAGGGTTGTAGGTGCGACATTGTCTACAAGGGTAGACACTTGGTGAACTATGCTGAGATGAGTTTCCTCTGGCTACCACTATCAATGATGAAGTGCAGCGGGATTCCTTTCACCCACATCTATGAATGAAATAGGCACTCACATTCTGCTGCCTTGTCTAGTTCACCGGGATGGATCTTGGTGGTAGAAATGGTGGCACTTGGTTCCGCGTCAATAATCCATCTCCCCCTTTCTAGTTATGAATCAGAGTCGGAACCCACATTTTATTCTGAGGCTTTCACTTCAACGACCAATGAATATTTTGAGCAGCAATCAACATTGTTATTCCATGGGATCTTATGGAAGTCGCACCACTTCTCGGTATCTTTATTTGTTTTTACGGTGTCCTTCTTTGCTTGTGGACTATCTTGGTTGTCATGAGGTTGTCCATGTTTTCTTTGTCCTTTGCTCTGGGGGTTGGGGCTACCCTTGTTTTTCTATGAGGGGTTCCTGGGCCAAAATTTCCACGTCCTTTGTTTAAGCTTCTGCTCAATTTTGATGGCATATCGATAAGATGCACCCAAGGATGAGATGTCGAGAAACTCCATTTCATCCCGGATGTATCTATGCAGACCACCGTGATACTTGAGCACCAGTTGTCTCTCAGAGTCTTTGATACCCAGATTGGTGTGCAAGGTATGGAAGATATTTGTGAACTCTGGCACTACTTGGTCTCTTTCTTGCTGCAGTGTGGTCCATTTTGTATACAGGTCATCATAACTTCCAACAGGGTAGTATTTTTCATTAATAGCATCCCTGAATGACTCCCAAGTGACCATGATTGTAAATAATGAGGGTTCCTATGTTTCCTTTTTCTCACAAAAATCCTCCCACCAATATTTGACATGGAGAACAACTTTAAGGAGTGAAAAAGTAATGTTTTCTCTATTCAAAAAGTTATGGACATGAAAATACCCTTTTAGCATATTCAACCATTTGTCTAAACCATCTCCATCTATCTAAACTTCAAATATAGGAATATCAAAGTTGAGTTTTACCTTTAAGGGGGCGACGCCTCCGATGGAGGAAGATGTGTCACCTGTTGGTAATCGCCTGAGGATTTGCACAAAACTATCCATCATATCGTTCCTCTATTGTGTGAAGGATTCCTCGAGCAACATTTTGAAAGGATATCTTGTCCTATCATCTTTATTTTCTCCCTCCATGAGAGGTCACTTAGGCATGCGAGATATTCTTTCCTCAAGAGAAACAAGCTCGAGACCCAACTCTTTGTACCCTGACCTCGTTGGGGACATGCATTAAGAACGAAAAGGAGCAGATCGCTCTGATACCACTGATCCAGATTTTATGAGAAGAATAAAATGAACCCAGATTATTATTATTGTTAACACAGAAACAAAGAGGAAAATAACAGAGATACAGTAAAAATGGATTCTATTCAATAAATAAATACGTTGAAACTCTAAAATGCAGACTGAAAACAAGCTTGCTAGAATGGTTGTGGCTTATCTCTAAGAAGAGATGTGACAGTTGTTCTCATTTGCAAGAACATGGTTACAATGAGTCTCTCTAAACATTTTTTACAATAAAAAGGAATTCCAAAACCCTAGACATCCAAAAACCTAACCCTAGGAGATGAAGTGCCAAAAGTCATGTGGGCCTCGTTGGGGTAAGTCAGTACATCAACTTCCTAGGATTGTAACTTTTGCATACAATCTTTGTTTTAGGCACACAATAGCCCGTTGGAAATATCTATCTAAGGAATACACATTTTACCATCAGACTCTAACTATTTCGATAGTCTAAATATGGTGAGCCCAAAAAACATTTTTAGGGCCTCAAAATGGGCCTGAAAGTCAGGGACCTGAAAACTAGGAAAAAACTACCAAAATAGAAAAAATATAAAATGAGCTAGTTGGAATAGTTGGGAGGCCACCGACATCCATCTAGATCAATCCTCCACCATTAGGAAGAAATGGTATCCATTGCATTGATTTCCCCCATCAGATGAGGAAATGTTTGCTGAATTTGGCCCCGGGTGAGCCACTTGCCTTGGTGCAGGAATTGCCCTACTTTGACAACTCGATAAAGTTAGATCCTTTGTTGGTGAGAGCCCTTGACCTGTGTGTCCACAATATTATCACTCTATACCTGTTGCATGTAGTCAGGGTTGATCTCTGTTGGTGTCAATTGTTCTACTATATCTGAGGTGTCCAATAATGGTGGGAAATAAGGCCAAAGGAGATCCACGTTGAACACTGGGTGCAGGTCAAAGAAAGGAGGAATGTTGAGCTCAAAAAAATTGTCACCCATAGCCTTGGTGATGGTGTAAGTTCCATAACAGAGTGGGAGAAGCTTCCCGTGGGGCCCTATAAGGTGTTCTTTTTGCAATTGCAACCAAACTTTCTCTCCCACCTGAAACTTATGTGGCACTCGGTGTTGATCATGGCACTTCTTGTACTTGGAATTCGACTTCTATAAAATATCTTGAACCTATTGGTGGATGTGATGGATCCACTCAATGAACCAAGTGGCTTTGTCAACTTCAGTTGGAGCATGTTACACATTATTTTGGTCACCCTGATGATGACTCTACAAGCATGTGTTCAGTCTCTAAAAAGGATCTTTTACATGAGAAAAATAATTGACTTCTTCCCCTACAGGAATGATTTTTAGAAGGAAGCCGCAGGTTGCATGTAGTACAGAGTGAAAAAATCCTTGATTTCTGCAGGCTTCTCTATAGTTGGCTCGCGAGGTTTCCGCAGGCTGCTATATAGGCAAGGTGCGGAAGCATTTGAAAGATAAAAAAGGGAAGAAACTCACGAAGTTTCTAGAAGGGGAATCTTCTAGAATGTGAGGTGGCCTCCGTATGGTTGCAATCCTATTGGCTTCTCTGATTTGGTGGGATCATCCTCATCCCTTTAACCACTTCTCCTTCTCCTATATAATGATGGGTTTCTCATGGAAAAGGTTAAGAAAGATTAAGAAAGGAATTGATGAAAGAATAGGTTGAAGATTGTGTGAGGAATCCTGTTTCAATTGATGCTTGAGGTCTCCATTTGTCCATCAAGATTTTTTGGATCATCTTCATGCAAATTTTAGAGCAAGTGTATGTGCATGTTGGAACAAAGGACCACTGAAAGGGAACTTACGACATCAAGGAATTTTGGTTGTATCTTCCACTTTTACTTAATATAATACGGTGGCATGTTTCTTTCCCATAAAATCATTCTCATTTTATTACATGACTCCTTGATCACATGTTTAGGTTTCCATTGAATCTACTATTGTTTCTTTCACTTTGGTTGGTTTGTGTCATTGTAGATCTGATTTCACAAGAGCAATAGAGTGAAGCAAGGACAACAAAGACACAAGATATTCAAAGGTATGTCATTTATTCCTTATTTGGTAGTAAATTCAATGATTGTAACTTAGGGAAAGTGTCGTGTCACGTCTTATTTTGTTCTAGATATAGGTGGATCTAGGGAGATTAGTTTATGTCCGCATTCATCAATTTATCCAATAACAAAATTGGTGACTCCACTAGGGATACGACTTTTTTGTGTTTTTTTTTTGGCCATTTTCTTTTAGCCTACCTTTTTCACTTTAATTCAGTCTCTGAGTCTGTGGGTGATTCATCCGGACTCTCTGGATCTAAAAGTTCACTTAGACCCTTTATCCTCTTTCCAAAAATTTTTGTTTACATACACTTCCACACAGTACTCTATATACAGCCTATAGAAACCTTTAATTTCCGCACCCTTATTATCTAGCCCAGTGTGAACTTTTCACACCCTACCCGTTTCTAGCATGTGGAAACTGTTGATTTCCGCACTGTAACATGTTGCTAGGTTGCAACAGGGTCTGCAATTTTTTTTGGATTGGTTCTTGTTATCTTTTGATGCCCAATTTTGCTTTGATCAACTAGGAGGAACTTTTAATTCCATTATTTGACTATTTTCTGAGTGTGAGACTTGTTGTTGATTGGTTTTCGAAGATCGGAAACCTTTCTTAGTCATTTTTCGAGTTTTACTTTTGATTTTTATCAACAAGGATATAATCTATGATTTTGCATCTGATTTCTTGATTGATTAAAAGTCTTTTGATTGGATTTATTACATTTTCTAGATTGCTTGTTGACTGGAAAGTCATTTTTCATTTGCATTTGATGAAACACTTTCTTGTCATTTTTACTTTTATCTTCATTGAAAGTTTGATTTGGGAATTTGTTGAGTGTATCGATTTTCTTCGATTACCTGTCCTTTCTTCATTATACCCCTAATTTGGTTATGGAAAGGAAGAATTAAAGACATTTATTTTTTTAAGTAATCATCCATAAGAAAGTTTTTTGCATTCAATTTTTTTTTTAGAAGAGAAAATTTGAGAAATTTCATTGTTTATGGTTGTTTGAAATTTTTTCCATTCAAGAAAAATAAATTACATTTCGTAGCTTACATCATTCCAGAAAAATACCTTCTCCCTATTGTAGATAGATTTCATTGAACGAAATATTGCATCACTCATCTCTATTTCCATATTATTGGGTCAAGGTCTCATACAACATTGGTTTCATTTCCGTCTTCCTCTTGTGTAAACAACAACCTCTAAAACACTGTGTAATTATAAAATTTACTTAGTAAATTTTATTTTCTAGGGCTCTTTTACACCAACATTAGCTAGGCTAGCAATTTAGAATAGGTTGTGAGGCACACTCTCCAAATCATAAAATACAAAATAGCATCTTGTGATAGGGAGTGCTCAAATCCATTGGCAACATTTTGTCCTGGGAAGCCCTTATCACACAAGGGTCAAACCTGAGGTCGAATTGAGACTGGCAGAGTTACTCACCCTGCTTTGTTGGTCTTGGTGTAGAGATTGTGTGTATTATGGGGGTCGCTTGAAAGGTATACCCACAATGATGAGTGGAAGCCTTTAGAGTCGATTTCGGGCTAGATACCCTGCCTTTGCACGTGGATCAGACTGTTGAATGTTTCCCCAGACATCACTGTTGTTCTTGGTAACCTTAGTATCCTATCTTTTTAGGGTCTTACACAGGGTGACTGTGGAGGGGAATTTCTTCACGGTACCTGGAATCGACGTTGGCCAAACTCACTCGGGATCCTTGGAGGGTATACCCACGATTATGTGTGAGAGCTTGCACCAGGGTGTAAGTCTGTTAAGAAGGTCGTCAATGTAACTTTTCCACCCACTCTATCCTAGCCCCTTCTTGTATTGACTTCATGATGTTGGATTTCATCACCAACTAGTGACTTCGAAATAAGAATTTTTGTTTGCTTGGTTTGCTTCCTAGATTTTATTAGCGAGTGTTGTTTGTTTTCGTAGTTGGCCATAGATTGTTTCTGTAAAATATTTTGTTCAGCCAACATTGACCCTCCACACCATTCATGTAGGATGCAAGGACTACCTCTAGAAGATCTGGAAGGTTCCCAACCTTTTCCTACTAATCCACTGGAGGGCTCTCCTCAATAGAGCAAGGTCCAAGACAACATAACTTCACAAGATGAAAGAACTGACTCTTTAGAAAATTTCTGAGTTGTTTCTGATTCTCTAGAGGCTTTCAGAATACCTCCTAGATATGAAATATGTATTCTCCTACTGAATTCATCCAGAGAACTTGTTGTTGATACTTTTGGAATACCGACCAGACCCCTTACCAGCCCTGAAAATGAGAATCCCTTTTGGACTACTGACATATTTAAAATCCCACATTGCACTGTGCGAGACCTTTACAGCTCAGGGGCAGGTGTTGATATACCTGTCGTATTTGAACTCCCTGAAATGTCTGTCTCCTACACAATACCTCTCGATCACTTTGCTAGTACAACTAGCTACATCCTCGTTGTTTCAGACACACAGTCAGTTGGTCCTAGCTCGACTATTTCTCTCCAGATGGCCCATTCTACAATGGTCCCATAGGCTATGACTATTCCCACAGAGAATACAGTGGCTAGCCAAGATCCCATTGGCACGCCACTTTCATCTAGACCTATCCCATCACTTCCTCTTGTGTATAATGCTTTGAATACTTCTATCCCCATTCCTACCCGGGTTCCATCCAAAGTTTTCATTCCTTCTGGGTATAATGTTTCTTTTGGTTTCATTCTGACACCTTCGCAGGTCCTCTCCAGAGGGTCTTATCCGCCTTTTATTGGAGGATCTGGCCCAAGTGGCTCCAATCCAATTGGAGGCACCACTCAGTCATTCACTTCTAGTTATTAGATTCTCGTTGGTGAGCAATTTAACTCTGGGGGGAAAACTCAATTTGGGGGTCAAACCCAAATTGGAACACAACCCCCGCTTGGAGGTTACAATACACCCTATGGGAAAAACATACCAAGATCGCTAGCCCAATATTGGAACCTTCTCATTCAGGGAAATCCACAATCTTCTGGGGTGAAACAACCTCAAGTTAGCTCTTTCATACCCCCTAGTTCGAGCCAGTCATATCTAGGTTCTTTAAATCCCATTTGGGGTTCGAACGTTCATTCTAGCATCCCTTATCAAGGGAACATCCCTAGTTAGTACAACCCTATTGGCTACATGCCTCCACATCCACGTATGAATCTATCAGGACCTTCGCCTTACATGTAGACTGCTTATGGTCCTACTGGCATATCGACGAGACTTCCTCCCCAAAGTCACCAGTATCCTCATGTGAATAGACAGTTTCCATTTTTAGACACTTTGGATCTACCTAACTTGTCTAGAATCTTGAATGACCCTATCTTACATTCTTCCCATTGGCTCATTATATCGGCCAAGTTACCTTTTGACATTCCCAAATTTGACGATAAAATGGGAGAAGATCCAAACTCTTTGATGGGTGATTCCATTCAGTTACAACTCTTCCAACGAACTCTAACGAGTTCAGCTGCAAAGTGGTATATATAATTACCACGAGGCTTCTTCACCGACTTCAACACCCTCGCCATGGATTTTCTTACACATTACCAACTGCCAATCCTCTATGAGATGAGAACCAAGATTTTGAGTTCCTTTAAGAAATATTCAGCCACTCATATTTCCAATCACATCCATGAGTGGAGAAGAAGACGACATTTGATCAAACTTGACCTTCCTGATCATTTATTGGTTGAATGGTTCACTAAATCATTCATGAATAAAATCTTTCATGATATTTCCATGGGTGGATTTGTCACTAAAGAGTAGGGGATCAGTCATGCTCAGTACTTAGATCTTGTTTATTTGCAAATGAGAACTATTTATGACTTGCTCCCTAACGCTCCTCATCCTTCTACCACCACTACCTCAACAACCCCCACAGCTTCTCATGCTACTGATGGTGTGATTGGCACCTTCCATGCTCAACCTCAATCTATGCCAGCCTCTCACACCAATCCCAAATCTACTGCTTCTAATTTCCAAAGTGCTTTGAATCCTACTCCTTATGCCAGCAAAAATTCTTAGGTTAACTCCATTCAATCTACCCTTGCCGACAAAAATAAATCTAAAAAAGAAAAGGGTAGGAATAAGGAGGATAAAAATAATAACCAGCAATCCAAAAAATCCAAAACGCAACCTGTTGATGATAAGGATAAGCATATACCTCGATATCCTTGCCTTATCTGTGGTGATGATCACTACACGAAAGATTCTCCAAGATGTTATGAGGTCACTAAGCTCCTTCAAGAGACCACAAAACCTCCCATACCTATCATTTTGTCACAACCTTTCCCTTCTCAACAGCAGGCCCAATTGGTCATTCATGACCAACCTTCTCCTTCCACCACTTCATATGCCCTTATGTGTACCGGTGATTCAAAAAAGAATGATGTTGCTATCGCCACTTGCGCCAAAGATTATTCTCCCTCAAAGGAGAAAGTTGACGATATACCACCTTCGTTGGTTCAACCGCCTCTCTCAAATTCACATCCCAACGGTCCTCTTCATTGCAAATGACTGGGTCTTGATATATTCCTTAGCCCTCCTCCAAAGGGCATTGTTCGAAAGTTTGCCTTTAATCCTCATGTGTGTGCTGCTCAAAACTACAATATTGTAGAAGATATTGCACAAGCACCCTTTGTGATGTCAGCTATCGAATTCCTTCAAAGTTTTCCCGCTCAATGGAAGGAACTATTAAAGGCCATAGGTGGAATTGATCCAACATATACAAATTTGATAAATTTTGACCTGGAAGATCACATTCCAAGAATACCTCCTTAACTAGTGTTTTAGATACAAGTTGTCGTAGAGCACAATAATATCTGTAGAACTGTTATTGATGAGGGTGCCTTGATGTGCATTATGTCTATTACTTGTTGGAAATCCATTGGCTCTCCTCCCCTCACTGAATCACACAACACCCTTAAGGCCTTCAATGGATCTGGCTTTAAACCCTATGGTGTCCTCCCATCATTGTCTATTACATTGGAAGGCAAATCGGTCAATGTCGAGGTCAAGGTCTTTGATGTGCCTCTTGATTATAACCTCTTACTTGGTCGTAGCTGGATTGATTCCATTTGTGCAATTGTGTCCACACCTTTCCATGTGTTACATTTCCCACACCAAGGAAAGGTGGTTACTTTTGACCAACTGGCCTTTTTTAACATCGATTCCCATACTAGAAACGTACCGTTTATCTTGAAGACACCTCTTGGGTATGAGAATGTCGGTGTGGGTCTTCTCAAAGATTCAACTTTGATGGGTACATTCCCAATCCCACCACTCGATATTCCACCTTCTTCTGTCGCCTCAATCAAAATTATTTCCACTTCTGTTTGTGAAACCCCTGTGTCTTATGACCCATGGATAGTACCCAACCCTGTTGATTATCTTTGCTATGGTGAACAAATTCCCTTAAGTCCGGTTCAATCTGCTTATCAAGCTATTCAATTGGCAACCCCTTCTGCTCCCTCTCTTGGTGATTTATCTCCTGATCCGTTTCACATTGTATTTCATATAGATGAGATGATCATGTAAGTTATGTCCATGGAAGACACTCCATGGGACGATGGACATCATCATTTCATTCTCTTCCTTGAACAACACACCATAGAGAGTTACCAACGGATTTCGACTCCATCGACCGTTGTTGTCATTTCCTCAGTTCTTGAGTCAACACACAATGTGATTTATGAAGGGAACCTGAGTAACATTTCACCCACCATTCCTCTCGACATATCCATTAAACCTGGAGTCATAAAAAATGTTTACATTGGAGCCGCTTGTTCCGATGATGAAGTCGTCACTTATAAAGCTATTTTTCAAGAATTTCGTGATGTTTTTGCTTGGAGCTACAAAGAGATGTCTGGTATTGACCCCGATATCGTTGTGCATGAAATTAAGACCTATCTGAATGTTAAACCCATTCAGCAGAGACTTCGCCCATTCCACCCTTGTAAAGCAACCGCTATCAAGCTCAAAGTTGAAAAACTTCTCAAGGTTGGCTTTATCTATCCTGTGGCTTTAACCGATTGGGTATCCAATCTAGTTCCGATTAATAAAAAACCAGGCACGATCTGTGTATGTGTTGATTATAGGAATATCAATAAATCTTGTCCTAAGGAAAATTTTCCAACCCCTTCATCGACCAGATCATTGACGATTGAGCCAGAAGTGAAATCTTCTCTTTAATGGATGGTTTGTCCAACTATAATCAGATTAACATTTTACCCTTGAATCAACACAAAACTACTTTCATTTGTCCTTGCGGTACCTTTTCCTACCGAAAAATACCTTTCGGTTTGAATAACGTTAGTGCAACTTTTCAATGTGCCATCTCTTATTCTTTTCACGATATCAAGAACATCGTGCAACCATATCTCGATGATATACCAGCGCATTTCGTGCATCGCCAAGATCACCCGACTCATCTCCAAGCCATTTTCCTTTGTTGTCGTTACTATCGTATACGTTTAAACCCATACAAATGTGATTTTTGTGTGGAGTCCGACCGACTTATGGGTTTTATTGTGTCACTTCATGGAATTAGGGTGGACCCTTTGAAGGTTGAGGCTATCCTTAATCTACCTCCTCCTTCCACTTTACACCAGCTCCAAAGTTTGCAAGGGAAGACAAACTTTTTGCATCGATTCATCCTGAATTACGCTGAGTTAACGCTAGGATTTACTTGATTGTTGAAGAAGGTTTATGAGTTCATATGGGAAGAGACTGCCAACAAAGCCTTCAAAGCTCTTAAACTTTCCCTAACATGAACACCACTGCTTTTCCCACCAGATTACATTCGAGACTATTTCCTCTATCTCGTCGCTTCAGACTCTACCATTGCCATGGTTTTAGTCCAAGAAGATGATTCGCACGATGAACATGTAATTTATTATTTGAGTTAGAGTCTCGTGACTACCGAAGCCAAATACTTACATGTGGAAAACCTGGCCTTGGTAGTTGTTCAATCTGTCCAACGTTTTCATCACTATATCCTATTATGTAAGACAATTGTTGTTTCGGATTGAAACCCTATGCAGCATATCCTTACATGCCAATTGCTAGGGGGAAAGTACTCCAAATGGATCGTTATTCTCCAGGAGTTCTACTTAAAGTTTGAACACGCTAAGTCTAATAAATATTTGGTATTTTCCGAATTGATATGCGACCTTCCCTCCCCTGAGATAGAAAATGTGGCAGAGGATTCCTTACTTGATGAATCCATTTTTCTAATTAGTTCTGAGGACTCTTCGTATGGATATATTATCATTTATCTCCAGACTCAAACTTTTCGACCCGACCTCTCTAGTACATACCTTCATCGCATCCGTTATCAAGCCTGTCAATACATAATTCTCGATGACACTCTTTATCGTCGTGGTGTTGACTCTATTTTTCGACGTTGTCTCACCTTCGATGGGGTTGAGAAAGATTTGAATGACTACCACTGTGGAGCATGTGGTGGTCATATGTCTAGGTATGCCACTGCCCAAAATATCTTATGAGCAGGGTACTTTTGGCCTTATTTGTTTAAAGACTGTATAAGTGTCATCCATAAATGTCATGCTTGTCAAACGTACAATTACAAGATAAGATCTCATCCCACTCCTTTACACCCTGTAGTTTCCATTGGTCCTTTCAGAAAATGGGGCATTGATTTCATGACTTGTAACCCTCACTCGATCGGGGGGCATGGATACATCATTGTAGCCATGGATTATTTCATGAAATGGGCCAAGGTGATGCCTACATTTGATAATACTGGAAAAATTTCATCCCTATTCATATTCAATCATATCATCACGTGATTTGGAATCCCGCAAGCTATCATCACTGATCACAGTAGCCATTTTTGAAATTTCATGATGTCTGAGCTTACCAAAAAGTTGGGTCTTCAGCATGAAAAATCAACCCCCTACTATCCACAGGCCAATGGCCAATTTGAAGTGATAAAAAATGTTCTTATCACTATGCTTCGATGGATAATAGGAATTCACAAGACAAGTTGGCACACAATGTTTTTTTCAGCATTATGGGCCTATCAGACATCCGTGAAGTCTGCCATGGGGTTTACACATTTTCAATTAGTGTATGGAATCGAGGTTGTTCTACCCATTGAATGTGAGATACCATCATTGAAGCTAGATGTTGAACTTCTCCCAAACACCTCTGCCGAGGAAGAATGTCTATTGTACCTAATGCAATTATACAAAACCCGTTGTGATGCCACCCTGGTTATTGAAACCCAAAAAAAATGCGTCAAAGCCCAATATGACAAGCATGTCAAGCCATGTGTTTTCTCTGAGGGTGATCTAGTTCTCCTCTACGAACAAGATCATGATTTACTAGGGTCAAAAAATTCAAGGCCATGTGGTGAGGCCCTTATATTGTCAAACGTGTGTTGGAGAAGGGATCTTATGAGTTAGTGGATTATGATGGCATTCCTTTGAGTGAGCCTAGGAATGGGATTTAATTAAATAAGTACTATGCTTAGGCCATATTTGCATGAGTGCTTGTATTTTTATTGTATCATACTCTTGTGTGCTACTTTTGTGTGCTTTTTCGTTATTTGGTTTTGACCCCCAGCTACTTACCTTGCATTGTGCTTGGTTTCTAGATGTTGGTGTCTTTGCTACCCTACATTGGCTTCGCTGATGGCACTAGTCATAGTACTCATAAATTAGCTTCTGCTGCTTGGTAAATCTATGCACCTACGAATGAACTTATCAGTCTACATGGTGTCTACCTTGGTCGTGAAACTAACAATGTCACAAAGTATAGTTCAGTCATCGAATTGTTGACCGGCACTATTTCACTTGGAATATGTCACCTTGTTGTATGAATTGATTCGCAATTAGTGGTACTATATTTAATTAATGTCTATGTAATTCGAAGTCCTACTTTGTTATAGGTATATCTACGAATTCGCCTCTTGGAACATTATTTCGATTACATTGAATATCAACGCAGTCCTAGGTGTCTAAATACATTAATAGATGCAGTAGCTAATTATGTGTTAGATAGACATTTGAGACACATGTAAATCCAACCACAATCCACATTAATGCAAGTAAGATGGTAGAAGCCTCATGTATATATATAACGATAAAAGTGTTTTACAAAAAATATGTTTTTGTCAGAAGACCCAAAATATAAAAATACGAAGCCCATGGCTTCTAAAAAATGGCATCAAGGATGATGCTCATGGTAACACACTAATGTCCGTGCTACCCTACGAAGTAGTCGACTAAGTGAACCAGATACACCCACAGTATGGTGTTGATAACGTCTTAGAAACTCATCAATCGAGATGTCCAGAATATCTGTTGTCAAACCCTCTAGGTTCTTCTCAACCGCCTCATAATCACTAGCATCCCATCCTGCTACCACTACTGCTTCACCTCGTCTCTGAATAGGATATGAATCCGAAGGCTGGTGTAGCCCTACATTTGCATTGTCAAAAACATTTATCAGTCATTGCGTTGAAAGCATAAAAAACATCTTATATTTCAAAATTCACAAAGACATCATAAAAACAAAATGTTTTTATTACCTAAGTCTCCCCACTGAAATCCCTCGGGTAGAACCAAGTTAGGGTCACCTCTGAAATCCAAACCACCATATGTGTAATCATCTATCATCAGTATTTGAGGCCTCAACCAGTCAAAGAATATGTCATTGTATTTGATGATGGGGCCCGCTACGTGTCAAGTGATGAGGTCGCACCACCTCTTCATCCTTGGATCTTGTGGGGCCGGTATGCCCCACTCTACCTGTAAACATAAATGGGGGGCCCTCTCTAGGAATGACAACAAAATAGATCCATAAACGAATTGTTTCAGGTCCCCGTTCTTGCTCTTTGTCAATTGTGCCTTCATACTGCGAAGAACATTGTCGCACCAATTAAACACTCGAGACTCTGTGCATTCCATGACATACTGAAAATAGCTTTGGAGGGCCATGTGTAGAGATGCACTCCCTGTCATACATGCAATGGTAAAAGAATGGTTCGGAGGGGTAAATCCTGGACACCTCTGATGGCAACCTTGATTTTGTGTCTCTCATCCTCGAGATCACAGTATCGATGGATGTACTCGCTCATTGGTAGGCCACCACCTCTGCCTTCTGTTAAAGTCACATGGGCTCCACGATGAGATAACCCCATTAAGAAATAGATATCCTTGATATCTAAGGATAGTACGTGGGCACCCACATGAAACACCTGTTTGTCCACATCCCGCATGTGGTGTTAGGGTCCTAACCCGCACATAGGTAGAACAATATATTTGGATGTAATAAAGGTCAATATTAATAAGGCCTTTTCATAAAATAGAATAAGGTGGATGTAAGAAGACCTAGTAGAAGCTTTCGCTTCTAGAAGGATCTTCCTCTAGATGCTTCTTTTGATAGACATATTTAGTATAAATAAGAGTCGAGGGTATGAGAACCCTAACTTGGATAGTATTGTAATAGAGCTTTGCTCAACTGGAGGTTGCCCCTGCAAAGAGGCCTATGAACATTGCTTTCAGTATCAAAGTGTTATTTTTGTTGTTGTTCTTATATCATTTCAATGCTATTGTGGTGATTTTTCTGGTTATATTACTGTTATTCTGCCATTACTAGCATTTTATTTATGTTTTGCATACTTTTTATATCTAGTATATTACAAGTGGTATCAGAGCACTTTCCTTGGCAGAAATTGTGGGTAAACTTTTTTTCAGGGTAGAGACGTATTCCAACATCCTTAAGCCATAGAGATCTATCATTACGTGCATAAAACCACGATTGACGGATTCATACACGCAAGAAATACAAGTGGTTCTTAAGTGAACATCTGTTGGCCACCCTTGTAACCCCTGTTGGTACCCCTTCGAGTGGTAGCGCATTAGACAACACCTATGTACAGATTGGCCTAGATTACCTGAAGCCCTCTTTAAATAAACTGATCAGTCACCTGACTGCTATAGTGCCACCAAAAACAACACTCGGGAAGATACTCTCTAGTACTTGGGTAGTTGGGTAGTACAACTAAGGGTACGGTCTATCCTCCTTAGTTAGTGCCCTGAGATATTGGGCCGAGTACTACTGTTGGACCCCGCACATATATCAGAGAGCTATAACATAGGGAAAACCCTTGTCTGTAGAACCCTTGAATACCTAACCCTTGGGGGATAGAAACATAAACAAATTAAAAAAGACAAGATCTATTGCCACCCAACTGTGTTCGGGTTTCCAAATCACTACACATTTCTTCCTGGTTAAGAATTTGGTCATTTCATCACTGCATTATTCTTCAGACCGGAGTGTAACTCCACAGGTGTAACAAAAAAAAAAAAACTCTTCCATTGGATTCACCTCTTCTCCCTTATCACCTTCATACATATAATTTTTGGGCAAATGTTTGACCCCCCTCTCCCTTTTTCGGTTCCCTCGTCCTCATGGCCCATACCCATAGCCAAGAATCGGAAGCCCGCTTCAATATCTTGCAATTTGGTCTCACTGATACCTAACAAGAAGTGAAACAACTCAATGCCAATGTTTCCTCCATCAATACAACCATGCAGTCCTCAATGGAGAAAATCAAACAAGAAATGACCACCCAGCTTGAATCTGTATTTTCATCACTCTGCACCAAACTGCATATCCCTAGATATAACCCTTTCTCTGACTCACCTCCACATACTGATGGTGAACATTCCTCTCATTCCCATAACTTTCAGCACCATCACTTTCGACGTGACCTATGCCTTCTGCAAGTGGATGTGACCAAATTTGATGGCTCGAACCCCACTGGTTGGGTAACCCAAATGGAACATTATTTATCTTTATACGGCATTACAGATGACTTGGCCAAACTCCGATATGGTGTTATCCATCTAGATCAATAATGTTGGCAATGGTGGCAATGGAGAAAAACTTTTTGTCAAGGGTATATTGCTTGGACACAATTTGAGACAGATCTATATGAATGCTTTGACACTGACACCAACCATTTGGGCCGTTTGACAAAGTTGAAACAATCAGGAACAACGAAAGAATTTATAGCTTCCTTTTAGCACCTGGCTTTTCGAACAGAGGGCATGTCTGATGCCTTTTTTCGAGAGTGTTTTATCAGTGGCCTCAAGGATGATATTTGGGCCCATGTCCTCATGGCTCCACCTCAAAGTTGGGTGGAGGCTACTAAAAGAGATAAAGAAAGACAACAGGTTGTATCCTCTCAAAATTGAAAACCCTCCTTTATCCCTTGCCCTAAACCTATAAATCCCACTACTCCCTCCGCTCCACTAAAGATCCAAAAATTGACCAGGGTTGAAATGGATGAACACCAACTCAAAGGCCTTTGTTTTAATTGTGATGACAAATATTTCCCGGGCCACAAGTGTAAGGAACAAAATATTTTTATGGCCATCTCCGAGGATATTTCAGAAGAGGATGTTGAAACTCCCCTTGTGTCTGAGTCGCCCGAAACCACTAACATAACCCCTCCCTCAGACCCTCCCGAAGTAGAACCGGTCATTTTCCTCAATGCTCTCACTGGCTTCTCCACTCCCCAAACCCTCAAGCTAATTGGTTACATCAAGCATCGAAAGGTCATCATTCTGGTTGATAGTGGAAGCACCCATAATCTTATGCATCACCGCATTGCCCAAGAAACTCATTGCTACATCCATGCCATCAACAATTTCCAAATCATGATTACCAATGGTGGTTCCATGAAATGTGGAGGGCGTTGTGAAAATGTGCATCTCCAAATTGGTGACTACCACCTAAAATCTCATATGTTTGCTATCAACATGAGTGGTTGTTACATTGTGTTGGGTGCATACTGGATAAGGACTTTGGGTCCCATTCTCATGTATTTTAAGGAATTAACCATGCAATTCAATCAGGAGGGCCACCAATATAAATTCCAAGAAATCATCGTTGGTTCACCTGAGATCATTAGTTCTCATCACATGGAAAAGATGCTCAAAAAAGGTCATTCTGGTGTTATTGCCCAACTCCATACCATACAAGCAACATAGACACCCTTGGTGCCACAACACCTCCAATCCATCCTTTATACACATCAAATGGTCTTTTACACTCCCCAAGGACTCCCTCCTTCCCATGGTGTGCATGATCATTCCATTCCCCTTGTACCTGGAAGCCTTCCTCCCAATATCTGTCTATATCATCACCCCTTTTCCCAAAAAAATGAAATTGAGAAAATGGTCCATGAACTCCTTAATGAAGGCATTATCCACCCTAGTACGAGCCCCTACTCTTCTCCTGTGGTTATGGTCCTGAAGAAAGAAGGTTCTTGGCGAATGTGTCCTAAATTATGTGCCCTCAACAAACTGACCATTAAAGACAAATTCCCCATTCCTGTCATTGATGACCTCCTGTATGAATTGAGTGGTGCCCAATTATTTTCTAAACTTGATCTTTGTTTAGATTACCACCAGATATGTATGAAAGAGGTAGACATTCCCAAAACTGCCTTTAGAACTCATGAGGGCCACTATGATTTTTTGGTCATGCCCTTTGGCTTGTGTAATGCCCCCTCCACCTTCCAAATAATGTCTTCCATCCTTTTCTCCGTCATTTTGTATTATTTTTCTTTGATGATATTCACATCTATAGTAAAACCTGGACAGACCATCTTTCTCATGTGGATCGATTTCTCTATCTACTCTCTCAACACCAACTTTTCCTAAAACAGTCTAAATGTTCTTTTGGCACCTTAGAAGTAGAATACTTGGGTCATCTGGTTGGAAAGGATGGCGTCAGGGTGGATCCAAAAAAGATTGAAGCTATGCAAGACTAGCCTCACCCAAATACTCTCAAAATCTTGCATGGATTTCTAGGCTTAACAGGGTATTATCGCAAATTTGTTAAGAATTATGGAAATATCGCAGCACCTCTCACTGCTCTCCTAAAAAAGAACTCCTTCACTTGGACTATAGTCGTTGCTCAATCTTTTTAAACCTTGAATATGGCCATGTGCACCACTCCAATTCTGGCCCTTATTGATTTTTGGAATGTGATGCCTCAGGGAAACGAATTGGTGTTGTCCTTATGCAATAAGGCTGACCTTTGGCCTTTACTAGCAAGAAAATATCTTAAATAAATATGGGCAAATCCATCTATGAAAAGGAAATGATGGCTATTATGCATGCCATTGATCTATGGCACCCTTATCTATTGGGGCAACATTTCCAAATTAAGACAGACCATCAAAGCCTCAAGTATTTTTTGGAACAACGCATTTCCTCCCTGGAGCAGCAAAAATGGGTGACTAAGCTCTTTGGATATGATTATGAGATCATTTACATCAAAGGAAAAGACAATGTGTTTGTGGATGCACTTTCCCAAAAATATGAAGATGAAGGATCCCTTTTTTATCTTTCCTTCATTGTACCAGATTGGCTCCAAGTCGTTCACCAGGAATGGCTACAAGCTCCCAAAAGTTCATATTTGATCCAACAATTGCAGTCCAATGCTCCAGCTCCCCCAGGGTACTCTTGGCTCCATGACGAGCTTTGATACAAAGGCCGTTTGTATTTAAGTAAACAATCAAAGCCTAAATCCACGGTACTTTAAACCTCTGACAGGGTCACACATTCTTTTTTCTGGGATGGTATGAAACAGGACATCCGTAATTTTGTCGATGAATGTGATGTGTGTCAATGCAACAAGGGAGAAATAGTCTAATCTCTGGGCACACTACAAGCGCTTCCGATTCCACCTGCTATTTGGAAGGATATCTCTATGGATTTTATTACTAGTTTACGCAAATCAGGAAATAAATTAGTCATCATGGTGGTTGTTGATTGCCTTTCCAAGTATGCTCATTTCTGCACTCTTCAACACCCATTTATAGCATTCACGATGGCTCAAATTTTCATGGATCAGGTCTTCAAGCTTCATGGCATGCTGCACTCTATTGTTTCTGATCGTGGCCCAAATTTCACAAGCAATTTTTGGCGAGAACTGTTCAAGCTACAAGGCACCCAATTGCATCTCAGCACAACTTATCATCCCCAGACTGATGGTCAAATGGAAGTTGTCAACAAGTGTCTAGAAACATATCTGAGGTGTTTTGCCTCGAAAAAGAAAAATCAGTGGGCTCAATGGTTACCCCTAGCTGAATGGTGGTACAACACTTCATACCATACAACTACATGCATAACTCCCTTTGAAGTGATATATGGGTAGAAGCCACCTTCAGTTCTCTCATACTTTCCAGGTGCCTCGAAGTTCCAGGCGGTTGACCACACACTTATAGTTCGAGAGGCTATTCTCCATAACCTCAAAGAGAATTTGGTCATGGAACAGAATCGCATGAAGCAACAAGCAGATCAAGGTCACTCTAAATGTCAATTTGCAGAAGGGGATCAGGTGTTTCTTCAAGTGCAACCTTACAAGCAAACTTCCCTCAAGGTCGAGCATTGTCAGAATCTAGTGCCTAAATTTTATGGTCCTTATACAGTTCTCAAGCATGTGGGACAAGTAGCCTATCAGTTAGCTTTGCCCAGTCATTCGATGCTACATCCTGTTTTTCATGTTTCATGCTTAAAGAAGGTGATTGGAGCTAAGTGAAAAATTCAAACCAACCTTCCCAAGTTAGCTGAAGAAGGGTCCATTTGGCTACAACCACAAGTAGTTTTGGACCAGCATGAGCATCGCCTACGTTAGAGAACCATCAAGGAAGTGCTAGTCGAGTGGAAAGATACAATTCCAGCAGATGCCACTTGGGAACTAGCTACCATTCTGCAATAATTTCCACATCTCAAGCCTTGAGGAAAATGTTGTTTTTAAGGGGGTGGACATGTTAGGGTCCTAACCCACACATAGGTAGAACAATATATTCGGATGTAATAAAGGTCAATAT
>JZKD02S0305916.1:164418-177401 GCA_000966675.3 Picea glauca | reverse complement strand
TCCTGATCCTGGGCTCCTCCTCTTCTTTTTTCCTCCAACTGCTGCTGCATGAATTTCTCCTAAAGCTTGAGGCAAGGCTAAAGGGTTGGGACAAAACTGACTTGGCAATTTGGCAAAGTTTATTTGCTATGATTTTTCCCCCTTTGAATAGTACCCCTACCCCTCCTTTTATAGGCTAGAAGGAGCTCGGGTTTTAGGTGAACTCTCATCCATGCATGGCCGAGAGTTCCAGTTAACTGACAAAAAGCCTCGTGTCCCGGCGGAAACTTTCCTGATTTTTTGCTTTGTTAGGTACCCGCGGGCTGTAGTGGGTTAGCCCACGGATACCCGCGTGCAGTAGAAGGTCAGCAAGCGGTCCTCCACGCCCAGTGAGAGGTTAGGGCGTGGATTTCTTGTTTTAAGTGGTTTTTCAAGATTTTATTCAGCATGGCTTTTGCTAGGAAGAGGCATGAGTTGGCCTGATGCCAAGTAAACCTGTGTGGTGCATTTTAGGGTTATAACAGCATCCTCATTTGTTGCTTTGGAAAGTTTTTAGTGGCTAAACGCAAGCAACGAATTTTCATTTTTCAGTCGCCATAGGTGGGGTTTCTGCAGGTGAACCACAAACTACCTGCATAAATATATCATTTCCTCAGGTCCCGATATAGGTTACTTGCGGCGACACCTGTGCGCACCTACCGGCCTAAAACTCAACTTAAACAACCATTTTAAACAAACAAAAATGAAATTTAATTCAATGAAAGGTAAGAGGGAAAGGAGATTATTGTTTTGACGAAAACCATTCATTGAATGGTCACCTGTGCCTCCCACAATTAACAACCGAAGTCTGAGGTAAAAACAAGGTTTCTAGGCAAGTTTTGGGCAAAATGAAAATGAAATAGTAAAAAGATATTTTACCCATATTTATTTCATTTTTTGGTTTTTCTATTAATATTTCATATTATTTAAATGCATTTTATCAAAAATTAAAGGTCTAATGGTCTCGTGATTATTTTTTTTTCTCGTAGATGGAAGAACTTGGATACTGAACAATGAAGTATGGATATTTTTTCATGATTTGTTTTTTTGTTCGTCACATATACAAATATTTTTTAGGGTTTTTCAGAAAAACCTCGAGCTCAGTCTTTGTTCGTTCCCGTGCTCGAAAATCAATGAGAACGCAAACGAGTATACTTTTTTCATTTTTTCGTACTCATCATGGTAACATGAAAAGTGAAGCTCATGGAGTATCCTTTTAGATATTTTCACGCTCCATAAAAATGAAAAGATTGTCGAGCGACCTTTTTATTTTCATGCTCGTAAAAGTATTTGAAGAAAATGTTTGATAGGTGATAGTTTATCACTCTTTTGGTCTCATCAGACTAATTTACGTAAAAGGAACTGAGAGAATTATCTTTAAGTGTTTTTCAGACTCTCAAAAAATGAAAAACCCATGAGTTTTCTATCTTTTGACTCATTAAACAAACATCGAAAGACCCATATAGGACCGAACCACTACTTCTTAGGGTTCGTTAAACATACTCTGAGGGACTCTTCTGAAGGATGGGATTACATCAACAGGCATATGTTATCCTCCTCAAGCTTGCATAAAAATAAAGAGGTACTCGCAAGAAATGGTAGGGGGGAATTTGGGAAAGAAATGTGCCTCTGTATTTGTGTTAGTGAAAGTAAGAGTCACTCTTAAACATGACACCCCCCTTCATCATTTGAATCCGAGTTGGGAAATCCATTTGTCTCTCGTCTGACTTTCTGCAAGTTCATATCTTGGTTCATCTTTGAGTCAATGCTGCCAAGACCATTGTCGTGTCATTCATATGTTCAAGAGAAGTCAAAACGAGCCCTCTATTGAGTCAGCCATCTGTAGTTTTCAATTCCTACCATGTCAACCTTCCCTGTGTCAGTTTCAAATAATTTTCATACTTTGATCTACCCTAAATATGTTACTTATTTTGTGTCACTGATGGGGGATACATCAAGGCCCTCTTGTAATGAGTCTTTTCCTGTCGAATTCAACTTATCATCCAGGAACAAGACATAGAAATCATTTAGTACCTTAGAGCATGCATGCCTCACTGGCAGGTTCCTTCACTTTCGACAGTGGATTCACATCATTGGTCCCTAACAGAGATATTCCATCAAGTGTTCAACTTCAACTCATTTATTCACATTCGTTGGATCGTACTAGTTTACCTTGGGAGTCATTGACATCAATGGTGATTTCCCTCGCACTTGTTAACGGTTTTCATCAATGATCGGTAATCAAGTGGTTTCTACCATGTTCGAATTCAACACCTATAATCACATGGCTAGATTCATACTTACAGACGACAGGATTGAATACCCTAGATCTCATCATTTTTGGTCCAGGCTGCGATGGAGTATTTTGGATTTGTATTGACACATAGATCCACTTTGTATGTCTCGTGGCTATGTCTGAATTTGAGCTTTCCAGTGCATAGATCCACAGTGTATTCCTAGTGGCTATGTAGAATCTTGGTGACATGGATCCACAATGTATAATTGGTGGCCATGACTTACATTCATGATTTAAATCACTTGTATTCTGAGCATGGAAATGCCTACCTCATAAATGGTATAATATTGCATAGATGCTTGATTGTTTGCAGGCTCCCGATTGGTGCGCTTATTTTTCCTGACACACACATGCATTTTACAAAGTATTTCGGTTGTCACGAGTTCCAACGTCATACTTTGGGGGGAATTCTGTTACACATTATTTTGGTCACCCTGATGATGACTCTACAAGCATGTGTCCAGGCTCTAAAAAGGATCTTTTGCATGAGAAAAATAATTGACTTCTTCCCCTACAAGACTAATTTTTGGAAGGACATTGCAGGTTGCATGTAGTACATAGTGTGGAAATCCTTAATTTCCACAGGCTACTCTATAGCTGCCTCATGGGGTTTTTGTAGGCTACTATATAGGCAGGGTGTGGCAGTGTTTGAAAGCTAAAAAAGGGAAGAAGTTCATGAAGTTTCTAGAAGGGGAATCTTCTAGAATGTGAGGCGCGTCCATATGGTTGCGATCCTACTAGCTTCTCTCATTTGGTAGGATCATCCTCATCCCTTTAACCACTTTTCCTTCTCCTATATAATAATGGGTTTCTCATGGAAAAGGTTAAGGAATATTAAGAAAGGAATCGATGAAAGAATAGGCTGAAGATTGTGTGAGGAATCATGTTTCAATTGATACTTGAGGTCTCCATTTGTCCATCAAGTTTTTGTGGATCATCTTCATGCAAATTTCGAAGCAAGTGTATGTGTGTGTTGGAACAAAGGACCACTGAAAGGGAACTTGCAACATCAAGGAAATTTGGTTGTATCTTCCATTTTTACTTAATATAATATGGTGGAATGTTTCTTTCCCATAAAATCATTCTCATTTTATTACATGACTCCTTGATCACATGTTTAGGTTTCCATTGAATCTACTATTGTTTCTTTCACTCTGGTTGGTTTGTGTCATTGCATATCTGATTTCACAAGAGCACCAGAGTGAAGTAGGGACAACAAAGACATAAGATATTCAAAGGTATGTCATTTATTCCTTCTTTGGTAGTAAATTCAATGATTGTAACTTAGGGAAAGTGTCATGTCCCATCTTGTTTTTTTCTAGATCCAGGTGGATCTAGGGAGATTAGTTTATGTCCACATTCACTGATTTATCCAATAACAGAGCAGGTGACGATTTGGTCGGGGTGGCCACAAGGGGTATTGCAACATCCATGGGACCCAAAGGCTGGAATCCCAATCCCACCTGAAAGGGGTTGTGGTCGGTTGAGCTATGTTAGATATGTTGAACATAGGGAAGACTCTCATCCCATGTGTGGGGGTGCTTGGAATTGTACATGCGTAGGATATGCATGATCGTTTGATTGAGAATATCGATTTGGACATCTATTTGGGGTGGAAGGCAATGGATTTGGTGAGATTGGTGTCCAAAAGTGACTAGAGGCTTGACCAGAATGTGTTGAGGAACTGACTTTCTCGATCAGAGACAATGGTTTGTGGGATTCCAAAATGTACCCAGACTCATTCAAATAATAACTTGGCAGCAGCCTATGTTGTGATGCTCTTCTTGCAGGAAGCTATAATCTCCATCTTGGAAAAGAAATCAACAACCACAAAAACACAGTCATTTTCCCTCTTGGTGGATGGAAGGTGTGACATGTAGTTCATTGAGTTGGATTCCCATGGCCTGTCAGGAGTAGGCAGAGGGGTGTACATGCCCTATTTCTTAGTGGTCAGTTTGGAAATAGAGTAGTAAGTGTAGGACCTGATATATTTGTTGACATCGTGTCGAAGTCGGCTAGTAGAAATGTTTCTATATCATTGCCACTGTATTTTCGACGCTGAAGTGTCCTGCCACCTGACTATAGTGGGATTCCCAAATCAGATTCGCTCACTTGCTTTATGGAACACAAATATGGACCAGATGGCACAACAACCCGTCCTAAAGATGGAAGTTAGTGAAAACTAACTTTGTGCCCAAAATTTGGTAGGTGGTGGCTAGGTCGGTTGAGACAATTAGTGACTCAGTTGGTAATTCTTTTTTTATACTTGGTGTTGAGGTGGAACTGCTGCAAGTATGTGGACAACTTCTGATGGAAGTCATTTTTCAATTTTCCTTGCGTCTACATGAACTATAGTGGCTTATGATCAGTGTGCATGACTATCTCCTTCCCAATAATGTAATGTATCCACTGGAGGCAGGCTTGAAGAATGGGGTACATTTCATTTTCATAAGTAGGGTACTTACAGATGACATCTGATAATGTCTCACTATGATAGGCCACCAGGTATCCATGTTGAGTGAGAAATACACCCACAACATAGTCTGAAGCATCTATCTTGATCTCAAAGGGATGTTCTAGGTATGGTAATGAAAGTACTGGGGATGAGCACAAGCGTTGCTTCAAATCATCGAACGCTTGATGTTGGGACACTCCCCACACAAAGTTTTCCTTTCCACCACCTCTGGTTACTTGGTTGAGGGCCCATGCAATATGGGATAATCCCAACACAAACCTGAAATAGAAATTGGAAAGGCCCAAGAAGCTTCAAATCTCAATGACTGTGGTTGGAGATGGATAGTCACGGATGACATGGATCTTGGCTAGATCCACATGCACACCATGTTGATCAATGATGTAGCATAGGTATTGGACCTTGTCCATGCCAAAGGATCATTTTTCTAAGTTGTCATATATCTTATGTTTTCACAGGGTGTGCATAACCTGTTGAATATGCAGCAAGTGTTGCACCCAAGTCTTGTTGTAGATGAAGATGTCATCCCAATACACCACTACAAAATTATTGGTGAAAGGTCGCAGGATATTGTCCATCATCCTTATGAAAGTTGTTGGAGCATTTTTCAAACCAAAGGACATGACCTCCCATTCAAAAAGACCTTCTTTTGACTTGAAGGTTGTCTTCCATACATCTGTTTGTTCTATTGGGACCTAGTGGTATCCAGAATTTAGATCAATCTTACTAAAGTATTTGGCCCCCTTGAGCTGATCAAGCAGATCGTCAATTCGAGGAATCGGGTACCAGTTCTTGACTTTGATTTTATTTAGGGCCTGATAATCAATACAGAGCCTCCCTGTCCTATCTTTCTTCTACACAAACACGTTTGGGCTCCCACAAGGCGATGAGATGGGACAGATGTGCCCCTTGTGGAGAAGTTCTTGGATATGTCGCTTTATCTCCTCATTATCTAATAGAGAGTTGTGGTAGACTGGCCCATTGGGTAGCGGTGCATCGGGGGTTAGTTTGATGGGATGCTTGACCTGATAGTTCAAAGGTACCTTGGTAGGTGAGGAGAAGATATATGTGTATTCTTCCACGACCTTATCCACTTGCTTCTACTATGTGGAGAGGTCGGTCATTGAGGCCCTGGATGTGGCTGCAATCTTTCACTCACCTTGAGACTGAATCATGAACAAGAAAAACTTCTCATTCTGAGAGGTGACCTTCCTGAATTGCTTGGCAGAGATCAAGGAAATAAACCTAGGTGGGACTTCCTCGGGTGTCCTATACAATTTCATGTTCAAAGTAATAATAACACTGCAAGGCCTAGACTCATATACAACAAGATGTTTCCATAAATAAGGTTATCCCAAAAGAACATTACAAACTTCGAGAGGAGCAACATCACACAATACCTCATCGTTTAAGGGCTTGATGTTGTACAACATGAGACATTATCGGTTGGTGTGGAGATCGCTTCCTTGGCAGAGCCATCCAGTGGTATAGGGTTGTGGGTGTGACATTGTCGGTAGGGAAATCCACTTGATGACCTATGCTGAGATGAGGTTCTTCTAGATACCACTATCAACGATGAAGTGCAACAGGATTCCTGTCACCCACATCTGTGAATGAAAGAGGAACTCACCTTCCTCTGGCTCGTCTAGTTCATCGGGCTAGATCTTAGTGGTAGAAATGGTGGCACTAGGTTTCGTGTCAATGATTTGTCTCCCCCTTTTTTGTTCTGAATCAGATTCAGAACCCGCATCTAATTTGAAGGCTTTCACCTCATCCACCAATGACTACTTTGAGCAGAAATCAACAATGTTATGCCAGGGGCTCTTATGGAAGTTGCACCACTTCCCAATATCTTTCTTTGTTTTTTCGGTGTCCTTCTTTGCTTGTGGCTTAGCCTGGTTATCCTAAGGTTGACCCTATTTTCTCTATATATTTTTTTTCGGGTTGGGGTTGCCCTTATTTTTCTGTGAGGGGTTCCCATTCCCAAATTGCCTCATCTTTTGTTTAAGCTTCTTCTTGATTTTGACGGTATGTCGATAGGCTGCGCCCAAAGACGAGATGTCCAGAAGCTCCATTTCAGCCTAAATGTATCTATGTAGACCACCAAGATACTTGAGCACCATATCGCTCAAAATATTTGATACCCATCTTGGTGCATAAGTGATCCAGAATGGATCTCAAGACCAAAATGGGTCCAGGAAGGCCTAAAACTAAAATGCTCAGAATTTCTTCAAAATGGATGTCTATGTAGGCCTCGTCGATACGAACCCAACGCAACTTGAACAGGCTCAAATAGACATCGTATGAGAAATGTAGTGTGATCTCTTCGTTTCGTCAAACAGGCCGAAACATGTTGATTGTATAGTCTGCACAGTGTTGACGTGGCAGCTGACTGTATAGGCCATATGAACGTACAAATGATGTGGAAGGGTGTGTTGGTGCTAACATGGGAGGGTGAAAATGTTGACAAGTCATAGCGTGACACATGGCACCACTGCAAGGGTGACATGTGGCATGGGATGATGTGGTAGGTACAGTTGGCATGGGCTGACATGCCAAGTACATGGCTAACTGGACAGATAGGTGGATCGGTCATCGTTTGACACTTGGAATTTTTTTGGGAGAATAACATGGTGCCACATAGCCCATTCATGGGCTGCCACATGGCACCCTTCCATTGGTCATTGTGGAAAAATTATTTGGAGTCTACGGGATTTGAACCCGTGACCTATGGTCTGGGTCGGAGTGACTTGGCATGGCCGGGATACCAGACCGCCCTCGGTGGTCCTTGACATGTATTGTTGCAAAGTTATATATAAATTGATGTGTGTATAATGGAGGAGGGGTAAAGGTTCATGGATAGGCCCCATCCCGCAATCATTTTCAAACCATATAACCCAGCTCTTATACATTGACGCATGCATTTTATTATATGTATAACCCCAAAGAAATACACCACCATACGACCATATTACCATGTGACCCAAATGCAAACAGTTGGCACAGATTTTAGTGGCTAGCCCATCGACCAAGGTGTGGAACAAATGGCTAGACCAGGGGTCAGAAATAACTTACAATGGGTGCATGGAAGGTAAGCTCGAGGCCACATGGGTCTGAGCCATATGATCGGAGCTAGAACCGAAGGGGGGCTAGCGCACAACTGGTAGTGCTTGGCCACATGGAGTGAATACATATGCCCAGGAGCTTGGAGATAAGGGTTTTCACACTAATATTAACCCTTTTGGGGTTTTTAAACATTATAATAAATATTTTATTGATTTTCTCAACAGTTTTGAGAGCTATTGGTCATTTTTGGAGGATTTTGGGCCCTTTTTTAGGCCAGATCTTGGGGGGGAATTGGGAATTTGTTACCCAATTCAATACTATATAAACTATAGGTTCCTAAATCCATGGAGGGAAGTTCATAACAGGAAAATGTTGAAGGATTGATGAGCCAAAGTCATTTTTATGTAGGGAAGCCATTGAGGAGAGCACCTTTGCAGGCCATTTCTGGGAGCTTCGTTCATCCGTTTTTAGTGCTGTCAGTTTTTTTGGGTTCTTGAGATCTAGTAGAACATGACCAAATTAGTTTCTAATCCTTTTGGCACTGTTATGAAGTACTTTTAAATATTTGAATAGAAATGAGAAATCTTCACCCATAGAGACAAACGCCCGGAGACGTAGGCGAGATTGCCCAACTCCGTTATCAAATTCTCTTGTTATGGTTTGTTGTCTCATTATGATTACTTTCAGATCTATATATGTTTATATGTCTACCATGTTTCTTCATTAATTCTTCCTCTTTCATCAGTTTTCCTAAATGGTTAACTAACTCATGCTTTAAAACTCAACCATTGTCGTTAAAATATCTTTTTGGATCAAGTGGTATCAAAGCTAGTTGACGGTTGGTTTTTTATTTTGTATGATTACCAGAGAAAATTTGAATCATGGTGAAGGTGATATTGTTGAAGATAATCCTAATATTGGATTGAGAAAGAGAAATTCTCAAAGTGAGAAGATGGCATTGAAACAGGGACTTTCTCATGAGGAGAAAGAGTTTAGAAAAACTTTCTTTGCCATGTCGGAGATGATGAAGGATCTATATGAGGATTACTTGGAACAGAAGAGACTAAATCTAGGTGAATATTCAAAGTTCAAGAGTGAAGAAGGAGAGGATCCTCCTCAAATTCCTCCTTCACCTCCTTCTTCTCCATCCTATTCTTCTTCTTCAAGTTCAAGTTCTAAATCCACTGCAAGAAAACATGTCCATAAACATAAACATGATATGCCTATTCTTACGCTATATATTAAATTTGAATTACCTATGTATGATGGTGAAGTCAATGCAGAGAGGATTGATAATTGGTTCAGATAGATGGAGGTTTATTACAGTGTGCAACAAATCAAGGATGAGGCAACTTGGTTCAAGTTGGCATTGCTTAGAATTGCATGCACAACACTCATCTGGTGGCAAAGCAAGTTGCAAAATGGCACACAACAAGTGGGTAATGTATTTCCATCATGGAAAAGTTTTATTTCTACACTTAGAAATCAATTGTATCCTTTGGGTTATAAAGAGAAATCTTTAATTGAATGGAAAGCTCTTAAACTAAGAAAGTGACAAATAGTGCAAGAATACAAAGATGGATTTCATAAAATGGCATTGTTGTTAGATATTCCTTTACATACCCAAGAAACTCTTATGAAGTATATAGGAGGTTTACCTGCACATATTCATAACACTGTATTTATGTTTGGACCTACTAATATTGATGAGGTTTCTTTTCAAGCAACATACATTGAAGCAGGGAAAACAGGGGTTGGAGTATCAGGGGAATCGTCTTCAAGGAAGGAGGACAAAAAAGAGGTGGAATAGCAAGAAGGAAAATTTGGTGGCAAGAAAGGAAGAGAAGCCCTCTTGCAAGCATTGCAAGAAAGAGGGGAATGATGAGGACCATTGCTTGCCATTGCATCCCGAGAGGAGACCGAAGTGGTTCAAGGAAAGGAAAGGGAGGCAAACAATTGCAGCAACAACACAACCAACAGACTTGGGATTGGATTCGGGTGATGAATCTAAAGTCTCATTGGTTGGTTTGAAAGGTAAAATTGGTGATGGATTTGATTATAGAAGTAAATTGTTTCACATAAGGGTCAGAATGAGACATACTAAGGTCGACACATTGATAGATAGTGGATCTCAATCTAACTTTATTTCAGAGGAAGTGAATTAAACAATTGGTATTAAACTCTCAGATGCATCATAAGCCTTGCTAATTTAAATGGATAAGAAACAATCATAAATTGCACATAACAAAGAAATGCACATTAAAGTTTGCAATTTCATCTCAGTTTGTGGATGAGGCAACATGTGATGTGGTGCCACTCAAGGAATGTGGAATGGTCTTAGGCAATCCTTATTTGTATGATCACAAAGCAATATTCTACAAAGAGCATAATCAATATCACTTAATCAAAGCAGGAAAAGAATATGTTGTTCATGCTCATCATTTAAAGGAGAATCAATCTCTTCAAACTATGGAAGAATTAAGAAAGGAAGATCATGCAAGAAAAACACCTATAATTGTTTCAAATCAAGTAATTGATCTTAAGCAAGAACATGAGATGATTGTAGAATGAAAGATCAATCACACTTTTCTTCAAGACAAGCTAATATCGTGCAAGTATTACAAACATATTAGTTCATTTGCAGTCATATTTCTGATGTCATTATTAGTAATGTTGTCAACATGGATGATAGTGGCTTTAGTAAGATGTGACAGAGTACAATTGGTGAACAATATGTTGTCAGTTATCATGATTGTTTTACAGTTGATCTTGATAAGATAGGTGCACATGACAGAGTTTAAAGACAGAGAACAAGTCGGGTGGTGTTGGGCCCTTTGTTTTTGGGATAAGGAATTGCGTGAGTTTTGGCAGAGTATGAGTTGCATAAGCTTCAGAAGAAGCGAAACAACAGAACAAGGAGAAGCAATAAAAACCAGTTGTGAAAAGGACAGTGCAATGCCAGCTAAGAAAAAATGGTTGCAACAAAACAAGAAAGCATGCAAGCCCATACAGAATACACAACCTAGCTTATATATAGGGATGAACATGATTGTAAAAGGGTTATCTATTGGTTCAGCTAAATTGTGATCAAGTTCAGCTTGATCTTTCCCTCTCTATTATGTTGTTTTCAGTTGAGTCAAGTCAAGTCATGAGTCTGTAATGTAATCGATATACCAGTCTAAGAGTCAAATCTCTGTGAAATGAATCCAGAGCCAAGAGACTATAACAAAGCACTACTATGTATTTCTGAGCTTGCAAATGAAGAAATATTATGAAGATAATATGAAGGAGGATCTAAATTTTCAAAATATGATGTGTCTTCCTTTGTTTTACTTATGCATTACAATACTTGTTTATGGTTTATACATTCTACATGATGGTTTTGTGTTTAAATTCTTTTTCACAAAATAAGTAGGCTCAGTCCTTGCACACATGAGTTCAAGTATTTTTGATATTTAGATGTCTTGCGCAAGATCAGGATTGGTCCTGAAGGTTATGTGAATCCTCCTAAGTCTTTTCCTTTCCCTTCCCTATCTATTTGTCTCAGCAGCGCTTCAGGTGAAACTTCTTCCCTTCGGAGGAGATGAAAATGTCAGTGTTGTAGACTACTTGGTACCTTTTGTTGGTAAATTGAGAAGGACCTTGGTCTGATCAACCTTGCGCCAACAAAATGGTTCCGTTGTTGGGACCTGTGTTAAAAGGGAATCTGTAGGGAGGATTCTTCCACAGATTCATAGATCTAATATTGACCAATGGTGGGAGAGAAACTATGATTCCTTTGTATGGAAAGAAGTGGATCTAAGTGGAAAATCGATGGAAGATACTCGTGAAGCAGTCTTTTACTCAGAAAGATCGAGAAACTAGTACGAGCTTTTCTGGGTTAAGTTTCCGAAAGAAGTTTTCCATTGGATAAAGAGGCTCCAAGAAGCTCCATAGTTCCAAGAACGAGTCAAGAGGATCTGTACTTGGGATACATAAAAAATTGTAGCACTTCATCAAATGGATTGTCCAGTCACACGGGTGATTGATTTATGGGTCAATACCACATTAGAAGGATATATTATCAAGTTTTCAGCTGAGAACCACCAATATTTTTCGTGCGTAGAGGTGATTTTCAAGAAAGACGTAAGGGGAAGACTGCTAAGAGAGATCCCCTTGTGGATTAAAGTATTCTTAATGCAAGAGGGGATGTTGACTATGTCCCCGAGGGAGATGGCAATGTAAACAGCCTCGCTTGGGGTAGGGTGAGGCTGGGGTAGAGCCATGGCCTGAGAGAGGGGAAGGGTTCTTTGACAAACGCAGGGGAGAAACAGTGAGAAATGGAATCAAGAGATGAGCGAACCTTGAAATGAGCCGACATAGTTCAGAAGTGGTGGCACGACAAGATCAAGAAAGAAAAAAGACAGTCCAAGAAGTTGCAGAAAGAAGTCAGACCAAGAGAAGTAGAGGAAAGAAAGATGGAAGAGTTATGGAAGATAAGAAGACAGGAAAGACTCACCAGTCAAAGATTAAGTGAGAGAGAAGTGTAGATAGAAATAAGTCCCCATGATGTTGGATGAGAAGGAGGAAGTGTAGACGTAAGAGAGGAGGAAGCCGACACAAATCTTGAAGAAGAAAGGGAAGATTTGGCCCCAATGATAGGAGAGATCGAGAACCCGACTGAAGAGACCGCTCCAGTGGAAGAAAAAGAGACCCCCTAGATCAAATAAAACTGCCCTGAAGCTAGTGGTGCCAACCCCGAATCGCCCATAACCCAAGTGTCTTCTATACAAGTGGTAAGTTCAATACTACCTTCTCATACTAGTTTTGTTCCAGTACAATTCGTTATTCAGTTACAGCCAGGAAGTGCGAATATAGGGAGGATATTGGGATCCCCTGGTAGATCGCAAGCAGGACCATTAGTGTTGCACCTCTTTTGTCACCTAAATGAGAAAAACAGAGGTTCTTACAAGCTTAGTTGAGTTATATAAGAAAGACATTAGTAAAGGAAAAGGTTAGAGGAATAAACATAAAAGACTAAGCTAAGAATTAAACTAGGAAAGGAGAGAACAACTAAACTATTGAGCATAAGGACATAAGAACAAGAAACAAACAAGACTCATGTCACCAATGGAAAGGATTGTATTAGTG
>JZKD02S0305916.1:97239-128047 GCA_000966675.3 Picea glauca | reverse complement strand
CAACGCGGCCACTTGGAGCAGTTTATTAATGTAAAGAAAAAGATTACAGAGAGATTTTACAAGAGAGTTTCTCACAATCGATCATCGGAAAATGACCCTCCATGCTCTTTAAATATAGATCATGGACCAATCGGGTTTTAAGCCACGGATCAATGGCCGTTAAGATTGAGGAGAGTATGAACCGTTGAATCACTCTATGTTGGGAACCTATCATGACCGTCGGATTGCCTAACTACAAATGCATACTAATGCATACTAAAGAAACACACTTTTACCTAACGACATATTAGACCAAGTAGATCGTAACTAACTCCTAAGTGTCTAAATATCCTAACACCTCATTGTTTTGTAATGAAGATCGACGATCATCATCTAGGGACTCTAAGTTCAGCAACCGTTGTTCCATTGGAGTAGTGTCAGGTAATAGCTCAATCGTGGTGCATAAGGTGGGAATTTTGCACTCGATAGGAAGAGTGGCCTCGACCCCGTGGACTAGATGAAATGATGTGAATCCAGTGGCAGTTTTCATGGTCGTACGGTAAACCCATAGCACAGAAAATAACATATGATGCCAATTGGTCTTATGTTTATTAACCGTGAACTGCAACATGGTCTTGAGGACCTTGTTAACTGCTTCGACCTGTCCATTGGACTGAGGGTAATATGGTGAGGTGAACTCGTGGGAGAATCCTAATCGGGATGAGAGTTCGAAGAAAATATCATTCTCGAAATGTTTCCCGTGATCAGAGACTAGTTGGACTGGTACGCCAAAGTGGGATATGACGTGATTAAAGAAAAAACGTGTTGCGGTGTCAGTGGTGTTGTATTGATCAGCTGGATGGATTTGGATTTGGTTATAGCCAAAGAAACTGTCCATGAAGGATAAATCCTTGTGGCCTGCGTAGTTGTCGATAATTTGGTCGATGAAAGGCATTGGAAAGTTGTCTTTGGGATAGGCGTCATTGAGATCACGAAAGTCTGTGCATACATAGATGGTGCCTTATTTTTTGTTAATGGGGACAAGGTTGGAGACCCATGAGTTATAGGCGATAGGGTAAATGAATCTAGCCACGCATAATTTGTCAATCTCGGCTTTGATCGCCGTTGATTTGGATGGGTGTAGTAGTCGTTGGTTTTGGTGAACCAGTGTGATATCAGGCTAGGTGTCTATGCGATGTTCGAAAATCAAGGGGTCAAGGCTAGGCATCTCTGTGTATGACCAGGCAAAAATATCCTGGTACTCTTGGAAGAGGGCTTTGTAGTCGGTGACTTTTTCAGGAGTGCATGCACGCCAATGGTGATTTCCTCGATGACTCCATTTTTTATGGAAATATCGATTTTGATGGTAGGGGAAATGTTGTCCATATTGCCTTCTTCAAAAGTGTCAGGGACAGGGATGGGGTTGTTGAGCCAGTCGATATGCCCTGATGGGATAAAATCCTTGGTTTTGACTGCATATATGGGGTGTTGGTTAGGCGACGTGAAGGCTTCCTATGAAAAGAAGAGCGCTCTATGGTGTAGCGCATCCCATGGGTAGTCGAAGGTGGTTAATTCCTCGAGTATGTCCTCGTCACAGTGGAATTGTCAGGAATACAAGGGATCTAAAAGAGTGATATCGGTGACGGTAACCATGTGGTTATCGTCTGGTGGTGAAGAAGCAGGAGGGATGATGCAATGAGATTGTGATGGTTCGCTTGTCATAAACCAAATATCGAGATACTGAGGGTTATAAATGGTAGTTGGGCATAAAATTTCCATGGGGAAATGAATGGGAGAATTGGGGGGATTTGGGGGTAAATACTCATATAAGTCATCCAAGAACCATGGAGGAGTGGGGAGTGTTTCTGGCTTAGTAGAAATAATATGAATAATCTCTGGTGATGGGGTAGTGTTAATCATCGATTCTGTAGGGGGTGTAGGAGTTTGAATGAGAGTCACTTGGCATTGCCTATATTCAATGATCATAGGAAATTGATATGTGAAATGATCTAGGGATTCGCAGAGAGAGAAGGGGCATCTCATATGTTCATTGACTGAGGTTGTGACATAATGGATTCTGGTGACAGGAGTTGGGGTGTGTGTGTGTTGAAAGATCTAGCATATAACTATTAGTGTTTTTCGGAATTGAGGTAACGTTGGACAGTGGTGTGTGTAATGGTTTTATTCTGAACAGATGGTGCATGCGAATTTGGTTCGCAGTCCATTGTTACTTGTGTTCTGTGAGATAGCGGATATACTTGAGGAAGCAATGAGCAGTGGTGGCCATTTGTTGGATGAGATTACATAACTCGGGGAGATATGGCCATTTGTTGGTGGGGTGTCCATATTTCTCGCATAGCGCGCAAGGAGGTTGGATGCATGGGGGAATTGGAGCTGTGGGCTCCTTCTTCTTTCACCTGCCCCCAGCTGTAGCAGGGGGATTAGTGGGTGGGGGTGTAGGGGGTATGGTGGGAGAGGGAATGGGAATCTGCATTGGGATTCCTTTAGTTTGGGGAGGGAGGGATGGTTGAGGAACCATCTCAGGTGGATGTAGATACCAAACTGGGATTTCCAGTACCATATTAGGAAGGGTAAGCGTTGCAGCGACCTGGAAAGCCCGTATACCTAGTGGAAGGTAAAATAAAGGGATTTGAGTAATGGCTTGGGGAACTATCTCCCAAACTAGGATATGGCCTTGGGGTGAGGTGAAATCATGAACTAGTGGAGTCGACGAGTTCATAGGAGATTCTTGAGGGAGGAGCTCTGCGACTAGTGGGACATCAGGCATAAGAGAAGCCTCACTAGGAGGAAGGGTATCCTCAATGTCAGTTCCTTTGGATGAGATGAAACATACATGATCGGAAGGATGAATGAGCAGTGGTGCACCATGGTAAGTTCCTAAAAAGGATGGGTCTTTGAAAATTTTGGGCCCCATCACGATAAGTGGGTGTGCCTCAGGATTAGTGTGCACGAAAGGGAGAATGTTATCGATGTTGGCAAAAGGGTTAGGCTCATAATGTGAAACTTGATCAATGGTAATGATCTTCCTGTTATGGGGGAACATCATGGTTCAAAAGATAGAAGAGGCAACTGCCTTCATAGCATACATGTAGCTATGACTGAACAAGATATTGTAATCGAGTGGCACATCAATAACTTCAATGTCAATGAGAATGGTCTTGCCCCTGAGTTCTATAGGGACATTTTGGAAAAGCCCTTCGGGAGAAGATGGTCATCTGTCATAAGCTCTTAAGGTAATGGCAAATGGTATGAGTTCGGAGGAACCAAGTTTCTACCATACAGACTTGGACATGATGCATGTGGACACACCTTCATCAATGATGCACCGATGAACCGTAATGTTCCAAAATTTAACGGGGATTTGAAAAGCGATTAGAGCAGGGAGGTGAGGTTCTCCACTATTGAGATCAAATGTGATGAGTTGAGTATCTGCAAGGTCGACTGCCCCCAAGGCGGAAAGTAATGACTTCCGCTGAGTGGGACAAGTTTGAAGTACTTCTGAGACTGACATGGCAGCCGATGATTGTGCCAAGTCATCGACCAAACTATAGTTATGAGCCACCCTAGCCTGAGGGTTGTGGACATTCCTGCACAATGAGATGCGAGGGATGCGAAGAGGTGTTTTTGTGTTAGGGTGAGGGATCATCAAAGGGGATCTTGTTGGTGGTGGGATTGTTTTTGGGGGAATGGGAAGAGACTCAGAGGGTGCATGGTATTGACGACTACATGTTTGTAGAAGGACTTTTTCCTCACTAGTGAGGAGGATAGTATGATCTATGGGATTGCTTGGATTGAGATATTGTCCCAACTATGGTGGGGTAGGCTACATGTCTTGTTGGGTGTTCATAACTCCTTGGTGTGGAATGGGGTTCTGCAACACGGTTGGGGGTGGTTGTTGAACGTATTATTATGGGGCCTGCTGAGGGGTAGGCGATGTTGGAGGATGTAGTCCATTCACTGAGTCTTTCATCCGTTTAAAATTAGTGATTTGGGGGCAATGATGAGTATAATGACCAACTCACCACAAAGGGCACAGGGGAAGTTGGTTCGAAGGTTATTGTTATGTTTCCCTTGACGCCTGTTGTTGTTTCCCCCCTGGGGGTTCTGATTCCCTTGGTTCTGGTTGCCCCCGGTAGGTTGGTTCTGTTGGGGGTGATTTTCGCCTTGATCTGGGTTTTTATTGTTTCAATTCTTTCCTTTATTTTTTGCATTATTTGACTGATGGGTTGGATTTTTCGTATTCATCTGTTCAAAATTTTGATATTGCTAAATGGGAGAGGGTTGAACAAAATTAACCCCAGCGTGAGGGTGTCCTGGTGGTGGAGCCATGGGATGTGAAGGGACAGGAAATGGAAAGTACGGATTATGTTGTGGTAATGATATGTAAGGTACATAGGAAGGTGTGGTGCTTTCGCTAGCACTTAGAGTAGAAGCTGAGGTAGAAGGAGTACCAGAACTTTTTTGGATAGGAGGGCATATTGTGGGTGTTAGTGGTGGCCTACTAATGGGTGGAGGAAGGGCAACAGGGTATGGTTGTTGATAAGGGGGTGAAGGATAATAAGGGGTTCCTCCATATGTCGGTGGATATTGAGGTGTGCCATACATTGGTGGTTGTTGGGGTGGTGGATTGTGGTGTGTGGTGGTACCAATCAATCCTTCTGCTGAGTGAGACATCCCAGGCTTATCTTGGCCAAATGGCATAGGTCTTGGGAGATCAGGGAGTACTGTATACAAGTATCCTGATTGTGAATAGATGAGGTCGTATTTTTGAGCCTTACTGATGGCTTCTTCTTCTGATTGAGGGAAGGTGGAAGCCACATCTTTACCGAGGAGAGAGACAAGTGATCTGAGAAACCAATCAAGACATTGTTGTTTGGTGGTTTCTGCTTTGCACAAACTACATCGTCAACGCCACTCATGAATGTGATCAGCGATATGTGTGGCCAAGGTTTGTTTAAAATCAGAGAGTAGTTCAAGACCATTTTCATGACAGATTGGTAATTGGAAGAAGGTCAAAAATGCTTTGGCTAGGGATTCAAATGTCGAATGGGACCCTGATTTTTCATCTACATACCATTTGGTTGATGGACCAGTGAGTGTGCATTTAAATAATCGTAGTTGGATGGAATCATCCATAATGTTGTTGGAAGAACAGCATAGGTGAAAGGTCATGATATGGTTGGCAGGATCATCTCTTTATTTTCCTTCAAACTTTGGGATATCTGAAGGGAGTTTGGTAGGCATTGCAGGCCATGTGGGGTTGTGAAATATGGGATCATTAGTGAGTTTAGACAGATTCGGTATATTGAGGGAAGCCAAATATGGCATATGGGGTGGTGGCATAGGATTAGTTCCAGCCATAGTGTGAGTGTTTTGAGTACCTGACCCTTGGAGGGGACTAGGTGGGTTTGTACTTCCCCCTTGAGAGGAAGTTGGCCCCCCACTTCCGTGTAAAGGAGAGTGAGTGGACGATGGACCTTGGGAATTGGATCCAAGTAAGGTGGAACCAAGCAAAGTTGATCCCAAGATAATGGCACTCATAGGAGTGTGAGAATGTGGAGCCGATAAGGTGGCAAGACTAGGAACTCCCCCTAGAATAGGAGGGAGATTTAGCAAGTGTCTGGAAAGAAGGGGGTTATGTGGGTCCCCTATGATGTCCGACTAGCTGAGTGAATGTGTGCGAATGGTGGTGAGAGAAATAAATAAACAAGAGTCTTTGCTGCAATTTCTAGACCTTCATAATATATTTCACAATTAGATATAATCACAAGGGTGTCATACATAAAGTAATTGATAAAGAAACATATATGTGGGTAGGTGGAATTTGTTCATGTGGGAGAACAAAGAAATCAAATGCTCGTGTCTTTAAAAGACGTAACGTCCTTCCTCTCAAATAGCACTGGACCTTCCAATAGTACTCAACAGTGGGGTCTAAAGCCACTGGAAGAGGAACTAGTGAAGCATGAAGTAATCAGTTATAATGAGAGGTAGAGGGTGCATATCCCAAAAGAGTTGGCAATATTTCCCAATAGCCACACAAAATCTGGTTAAGGTGCAATTGCAGCCCACAATTGCCACCTGGGTAGATGTCCTAAAATTTGGTCACTAGGTACCTCAGTCAAAGTGCGACATTTATATTTTAGGCTTCAAAAATGGGTCACGGGCTAGATCCCATCCAAGAGGTGGGTGCCTCAAGGGGGGACGCATAGAACAATCGGACCTCGGCCTTCAACCCTTCATGGGTATCTCCCTGCCTTATGGTGTTAGGAGCACTTGACTTAGAGGATTTAAAGTTCCCTATTTGACAACTATTGTTTTGAAAATGTGAGAACCAGATAACGGGGAGTTATTTGGATGCCTATCCTTGAAATCCTACCTGGACTAAAAGATTTCTTTTGGCACCTCCTGTGGAGGAAAACTTAGTGAGTTTTTAGAAAAAAATTATATGTGGTTGTTTGAGAGATTGGGGGTGTGAGCCAATCTCGTTGAAATTAAGTGGGAGTGGATAGTTTCGTCAAGAAAAGGGTGGGGTGTTTCGGAATCCCTTTGGAGGAAACTTACTTCAACCTCCACGTTTCAAGATGAAGACTATGTGAGTGAGAAGTGACTTTTGTGTGTGAATGAGTGAAAGTGTGCCAATTTTTAATAATTTAGGTGTCACCTTGTTGCATGTGGACTTCGCTTGGTCCTTACAAGTGTTGATTACCTAAGTTACTATGTGTCATTGGTACAGCCTTGCAGAATTCAAAATTCCCTAGGAAACTAGCATGTGGACATGTGGGTCCTTACTCTTCCTTTAACTCCCTGATGTGATTTAATCTAAGAAAGCTTTGAAACTATCCTAGATTGTGATCATGTGGGCATGTATGGGCCCACTACAAAACCTTTAAACTTCCCTAGTGATTTAATCTAAGAAAGAAAATTTCAACACTATCCTATATTTGTAGCATGTGGGCATGTATGGGCCCATTACAATCTTGAGATGTGTTTGAAAAATAAACTAAGAGGAATCCTGAGGGGGTTGTTGTCCTCTCCTAAAGGTTTTAGTTTTCTTTAAGGGAGATGAAATTGTCCTACAACCTCTTTCTGATTCTCAAGATTGCTTTGAACCGCGAGAGAAGAGCATACTCAATGATTGATATCCAATTTCTAGTCCCAATTCAAGTTTTATATGTGATTACAAATGATTCCAACTTATACTCTTAGTCAAAGTGGGCCATCCATGTGGAAAAATGAAAGAAAAAGAGGAAATAATGATTTTAAACCCCCTAAGTGATTATGTGTTTTGACTAATCCCTTTATATGGAGAGGGAACTAAGTGTGGTTCAGATTACATCATGCATGGAATCATCTTTAAGAAGGCTAGGGGCCTTCCACAAATCACAAAAAGGCTTACAATGTGTATTTTTTTGCATAGGTGCGCTAGTCTCAGAGTAGACAGAGGCACACTGGATGCCAATGCACGAACTAGAAGAGGTTGATGGGCGCAGGTGTGTAGAATGCGTTAAGTAATACAATGATTTTGGCGCACGTGTGCACGATGCGCAACTGTGGGCCAATAAACCCATGCACAACTATCACAAAGCCATGAAGAAAATTTCGAATGAAATTCTCTGAACTTAGCTTTGAATTTGATGTTTTGCAAGTGAGCTTGGGCCGGTTATGGCACCTGCAGGTTAAATAAATAGAAAGAAGAGATAAAATGACCCAAATGGGGTAGGAAATTGATACCTTTCCCCAGTGGAGTCGCCAATCTGTTGCACCTCTTTTTTCACCTAAATGATCAAAACAGAGGTGCTTACAAGCTTAGTTGGGTTAGCTAAGCAAGACAGTAGTAAAGGAAAAGGTTAGAGGAATAAACATAAAATACTAAGCTAAGAATTAAACTAGGAAAGGAGAGAACAACTAAACTATTGAGCATAAGGACATAAGAACAAGAAACAAACAAGACTCATGTCACCAATGGAAAGGATTGTATTAGTGAAAATAAAACACTGAGAAGAAAGGGGACTTTGGGTCCCTTCTTCCTCCAAGGGAGGGCTCTTGAACACCCAAGATTAAGCTCTTCTTACAACTTGAAAACTTGAAAGAAATGGTGAAAGAATCCCAAGCTAACCCACTCAAAAGGTGATGTGGATTGCCCAAGTGGAATGGTGCTAGTATGCTCTTGATGAGAAAAGAGGATTCCCCAAGAGAATAGCAGCAGCATAACCTTACAAATGAATTCCTTGAAAATGTAGTGCACCCATGGCCTTGTTTTATAGCACCACTTTGAGGTATTGTGAAACCAGATTTTAGTGTGAAAAGGGGTTGTTTAGGGCACCTTTAGGTCTTTGACCAGCCACCCAACTAGATCCAGTTGATATTTGGATGTCAAATCGACTTGGAAGATGAACCAGAAGTGGGTGGGAGGCCGACCAACCTCATCAATGCGTCGTTCTCAAGTGTGCACGGATTTTAGCATCCATAGTCGTGCATCGTGCACATGTGCGCTTTTCCTGTGTTTCTGGATGGCGCATGTGCGTGTGCGCCCTGTGTAGTCATAAAGCATCTTGATTTTATAACTGGTTGTATAGTTTTGGACCTTTTGGAAATGCTTTTTTGGTAATTTTGGTCCATGGCTGGACTCATAGATGTTTGAAGATGCTGGATTCCTGTAACCATTTGTGGATAAAATTTTAGTGATAACAGTTAGGTTTCATTTTGATAAAAGCACCAAGATAAACAATGGCTAGTCACACGGGAGGTTTGATTGCCCGATACCTAGAATTTTGGGGCAAGGGAGATGAAGATGTTGAACAACACTGGTTCTTGTGCGAAGCAATCTGGAGATACAGAGGGACTCTGGATGCGAACAAGTTGGTTGAGTTCCAGACTACCTTGAGAGGTCATTCTCTCAAGTGGTACATGAATTTCATTGAGCCAAGAGTACTAGGAATGCAAGGTCAAGCGTTCACACTTGTCCAGGTACGAACCAAGTTCATAGAAGAGTTTAAACTACCTCAGTCAAAACAACAGGCTATGTATGAGTTGCACGAGATCCAACAAAGGGAATGTGAATAAGCCTGGGAATATAGCTAGAATTTTAAAGATGCTATAGGGAGGTTAGCACATCCAATCCATGAGGAACATCAAAGGGAATGGTACATTCAAGGATTTCTACCTCTAACTCGGATTCCGCTAACGCAACATAGGATAGCCACTTTGACAGACACCTTGAAACAATCGATGAAGATTGAAGCCATGGAGGGACACCCTAGGAGCCTGAGAGTGACCAGACCCCCAATAGATGTGAATCTGGTGCAACTACAAGGGAAAATATCAGCACTTACAAAAAATATTCACGAGCTGACAATACCTAGACCAAGATGACCACAGGTCTGGTACACCGTATTTTATATAGAAGGACATCTGGCAAACAAATGTCCACGAATGAGAGGAATGGGACATCTTCAGAATCCAATGGGACCCTCAGCAGGACCCACGGGAGGATTTGCGCAAGTATCTACGAACATACCATTCCATAACCCAACTCCTTATCATGCTTTTCCAGGGAGCTAAGCAGTACCAGCAGCTAAGTATTGTGAAATCTGTCTAATCCATGGACATGGGCCAAGATAGTGCCCCATTTTGAAGAAATATTCGACAGTACCAAATACAATACACTGTGATTTCTGCGCATCTACCACGTATACTACCAATCAATGTAGAGTGTTGGATGAACTTGCAGACAGGTTAGACTGAACAACATTCAAGGTGAATGAAAACCCTCAGGGATCGGGAAGAGGTCGAGGAGGTGGAGTCAGAGGAGACTTCAGAGGAAGAAGAACTGGGAGAAGAAGGCCAAGAATATGTTATAACTATCATGAGAAAGGACACATGGCTAGAGACTGTCCTCATCTGAGGTGATCATGGTTCTCTCATTGTAGAACTAATGGGCATGTGATTGAAGACTGCTCAGAATAAATTGCAAAATGGGAATATCAGGTACGATAACGAGGAATTAACCTCATCAGTGAAAAAATCAAGAGAGTTAGTAAAGGACAATTTCCCAACCTCAATATTGTTACTCGAGGAGGAGAAAAGACAGAATTTGATGTTGATACTCTACCCCAGATCCAGAAAGAAACACCTAAAGAAGACAAGTACGACCCTCTAAAACAAAATTTGTTCTTTCAATATGCCATAGAAGTATTTCAGAATATTCCTAGCCCTTATATGTGAGAGAAACCCCCACAGCCTATTGTTTACCCTAAGATTGTGCAAGTCCCTTCTTCACCCCCTACACCCAAAAACCCTGTAGCCACACCAAGACAACATGAGCAACCTAAAAATGTAGTTGACCTTTGGTTTCAATTATTTTCTGACATTCTTGGGAACGATCAATTAACAAAGAAGTTGCACAATGTGATATACCTAGTCTTATGGAATGAAGAACCCATATAATCAAGAATAAGGTCTAATATTCTTGAGAATAGTACTTAGAGAGTGCAGAGAATAAAAGTATGAACTAAAAAAGAATTCAGACTAGTAGCCCAGTTAGATGAATTTGAGATTAAGGATGTCATGTTGGATCTAGGATCCGATGTGAACATTCTTCCTAAGAAGACCTGGGAAGCCTTAGGAAAACCTAGGCTGACATATTCCCCAATTCAGTTAAGAATGGCCAACCAATATTGTATTTTCCCCATAGGAAGACTGAAGAATGTGGAAATATATGTTGCAATTGTAAAGACAGTGGCTAGATTTGAAGTGATTAAGATCATGGGAGATAAGGACCCTAACCCTGCACTACTTGGAATTGATTGGGCCTATGACAACTAGTTCAACCTTTGGATCCATATTTAGGGCCCATATATACAGAGCCAATAGACAATAATATGGAGGGAGAAGACTTGGATCAATTGTACACTGTAACAATAGGAACAAGAGATGATTATATAAATCCTATTGTTGATGGATCAGTAAGTTGGAGGAGTATACAGTCAGTAGGTGAAGATTCAGAACTAGATTTTGACAGTTGGCAACAAGGTTTGTACGAAAAATTCTCAAGAATATGTACAACTATCAGAGAAACAAGATGGGTTGGGACCGAAGTTAGAGAATATCCAGCATATGATGGTACCTCAGGAATCAATATTTTTCTTCTCATCATTGAAGAAAAGATAGTAGAGGATCAAAGAATCTCAATACTAGATGTAGCTCTCCGAGACACCCCTGCCAGATGGTGGGCCAATCACAAAGCCTTACTCAAATATTGGGATGATGTGAAGCAAGATATCAAGTATAGGTTTCAGAATAAGGAGCAGCTGGAACCATAGATGAAGAAGGATCTCCAAGTTGCACAATTGTTCAATGGGGAATCAGATCCTAAAGTGCATATTGAATAGTGCATGACACAGTGGCAAGCTACGAAAATACCCTCTCACTTCTGGGTTCAGGTATTTCCCCACTCCCTAGGTCCAATCCCAATAGCTTGGTTCATACACAAGGAAATCAGAAGACAAACCAGTGGCTGGCAAGCACTGGCAGCTCATTTTTGCAAGGACTTCTCGTTTACAAGTAAGTACCCTGAGCTTGAAGTAGTCCTCCAAAAGATTAAAGAATTTCTTTTTACAGATGGATTTTTAGGGTACCACCAAGTCAGGATCGTCGAAGAGGAAAAAAAGAAGACCACATTCATAATAGAATGGGGATCTTTTGCATACAATGTGATTCCATTTGGCTTGAAGAACGCCCCTGCAGTTTTCTCTAGGACCGTAATAGAAACTTTCAAAGAGTTTATTCACAATTTTATAGAAGTTTATATGGATGATTGGATGATATATAGTTTTCTCAAGGAACATGTAGCACTGTTATGTTTGATGTTTGACAGATGCATAGAATTGCATATATCATTGAATATCAGAAAGTGTATATTTTGTGTACCACATGGGAAATTGTTGGGCCACATAGTCTGCCAAGAAGGAGTATTGATAGACCCATCCAAAGTTGTGGTTATTATGAAAATGCCACCACCCATGAGTGCAAATTAGTTGCGCTCCATGCTGGGACACACAGGGTACTATCGCAGGTTCATAAGAAGATATGCCAACATTACTACACCTCTAGAGAATCTATTGAAAATGGTCGAGATGTTCCAATGGACTCCAGAATGTGATAAAGTGTTCGAGACACTAAAGGAGAAGCTCAACACAACACTGATTTTGATATTCCCAAACCAGGAAAATGAATTTCACATCCATGTAGATGCTTTAGGAATTTCCTTAGGAGTTATTTTAGCACAACCTGGAGATGGAGCCATCGATCATCCTATCTACTTTGCGAGCCAGAAGTTGTCACAAGCAGAGTGCAAATAAACAATGATAGAAAGGGAGGGTTTAGCCATGATTTATGCTTTGCAGAAATTTAGACATTATTTGTTAGGCTCTCATTTCAAATTATTCACTGATCACTCTGCATTCAAATATCTAGTTAACAAACCTGTGTTGGAAGGGAGGATTTGTAGATGGTTTCTATTATTTCAAGAATTTTCTTTTAAAGTTAATGTTAAGCCTAGAAGATGCAACGTAGGACCTGATCACCTTTCCATATTAGAGTCAGGGGAAAGTGGAGGAGAAGTTGACAATCAGCTCCCAGATGCAGACTTGTTTCGGGTTGAGGCCATACCAGAGTACCTAGAGGACATAGCAGTCTTCTTAAGTATAGGGGCCTACCCAGAAACATATTCTGCAACTCAGAAATGCCACATGGTTGTTAGAGCAGCGAAATACCAGTTGATCACAAGACAACTATATAAAATGGGACTAGATAGTATCCTCAAAAGTTGTGTCTTGGACCATGAAATATAGGATATACTCTGGGAATGCCACAACGGAGTTGCAGGAGGTCACGTAGGAGGAAAGACCACTCACAGAAAGTTATACAAGCTGGAATTTTGTGGGAAACTCTCTTTGAGAAGGAAAAGGTATATGATAGATCATGTGATGTTTGTCAAAGAGTGGGTAAGACGTCACAACGAGATGAATTACCACTGCAACCTGTTCAAGCTCTATAGGCATTTGAGAAATGGGCAGTTGACTTCATTGGACCAATACACCCCACAGCTAAGCATTCAATGGCGAGGTACATCATTACTGCAAATGACTACCTTACACGTTGGGCTGAGGCAACAGTTGTTCAGGACTATTCGACTGATATTGCTGCCAGGTTCATTTTTGAGAATATTATCACTCAGTTTAGATGTCCTAGGATCTTAACCAGTGATCAGGGAGCCCATTTCATTAGTAGCACTATAGAAAATATTACAGCAGATTACTTGATCCAACTTCACAAAATCATCCCCTATCACCCACAAGCCAATGAAATAGTAGAAGTATTCAACAAGATTCTGGAAAGACGGTTGGCAAAGGTCTGTTGCGCAAATCAGGAATATTGGGATGACAGAGTTCCATCAGTACTATGGGCATACAGGAAAACCACAAAGAAACTCCATAGGTACACACTGTTCCAGCTAGTTTATGTGAAAGAGGCAGTGGTGCCTGTAGAATTTATCACTCCAAGATTGTACATTGCACAGATCACACATATGTCAAAGGAGGAATCAATTGCGCAGAGACTTATGGAGTTACAAGAACTCGAGGAGACTAGGTTTCTAGTAGACTTCCACCAGTCAGTTGAAAAAGAAAGACAAAAATCTTGGCATGACATGCACATTAAGACTAAAGTATTTATGCAAGGAGACAAAGTTCTACTCTATGATAGTCAGTACCAGAAGCATCCTAGCAAGTTGCACACACATTGGTTGGGACCATTCATAATTGCAGAGATCCAACATTTAGGAGCAATCAGACTTGCACAACTAGATGGGTGAATGGTGCTCACCTGAAGCCCTATATCTCTCCGAATTGAGCTAAACAGATTGGCGTTCTAGTCCGAAAGAGCATGTATAATAGTTAATTTTGAGTTTTTCTGCAATTTTTGTAAATTCAGTAAATAAAGTCGACGTGTGCAGTATTGCGCCACGACATATAGTTCATTTTTTTTAAGTGTTGTTTGATGCAGAACTGTTGAGAAGTTAGTTAAGTCATAAAGTCGCGATACTCAAAGATTCCATCGGTATTCGCGCCTAGATTCTCACCAATCAAACGGAAAGGTATGAAACCATCCATGTCCCTATCCAACTCACACAAGTAAATGCCAAGATCGATCGATAGGATTTACCCCGTTAACCTATCCCGTCGGACAACTCAAATCCAAGGTGTGTCCATATGGTCATGATGAACAATAGTTATTGCTAAACTTGCCGCTAAGCCCGAGAAATTTCCAAATTATGTAGAACTAGCAAGCCTATGCATTTGTGAAACCCATAGTTGTGATCCCTAATCCTTAGCTCGCTGCAGAAGTTGTGATAACTTAGAATCCACAATGTTGAGAGCCATAGGAAGATGAAGCGCCATGTCCAAGGATCTAGTACAAGACAAGCCCTGCAACCCCCAAGTCGAGCTCATGGGAGATCTCAAGGGGAAGGTGGAGTAGGTCAAGCACCTCGATCATTACCTAATAGATCCATCTTTGTTCCCCAGATGAACATAGTTGTCTTCTGGGATATGTCTCCAGACGAGTTGGGAGGCATGAAATTCGTGCCAAAACTAGAATTTATCAACTTATTCAACTCGACCATCATGAACCTCAGAGACCTACCAGTATTAGGTACCACTGGTGAGGTTGCATGGTGCACCAAATTCCTTATTAGCAGGGTGCATGACCGAATTCTCTGGATGGACAGGCGGTACCCAATCCATGTTGAAGACATCCATCATATTACTGGACTGTCCCTTAAAGGCGAGGATGTGTCGAAGGGATTCTAGGGTCCTGGTAAGAATGGAAAAAGGAAATGGGAGCCCAGCCTCTATGAAATATTCCATACTCAGAGGGGGGGGCGCACAAAAAAAATTGACCCCATACTACCAGAGACAGTCAAGACTAGATGTTACATCATAGCCAACAAGGTTATGAGATCATATTACAAGGGAAAATACATGGTAGATGCATTGTCAGTAGTGGACTTTTCCGCCAATGGCATTGTGTTCAACTGGTGTGGTTACCTGTTGGAGGAACTACTAGTGGCTTGCGAGGAATCCCAGGATGAAGGAGAAAACTTCACCTACGGATATCTGTTGATGAAATTCACAATTTTCAAGTGGAAGCCACCTCTGGAAAGGGCACCAACGCTACCAGAAAAGGGGTGCATTGCAAATATGTTCAAGCCCTGGAAGTCTAAGTTGGATTTGGAGAATGCATCTTTCAACACCGCAACATTTTCTAAGTGATACAATGGTCTAATAGACACAACACAGAGGCTGCATATTTTGCATGAACGCCTCAACTGCAACACAAGGAACATTTCCTTCAGAATGAACCGACATCATATGTTTGTATGGTCGAGGCATGTTAGCAGGGAAGACTTCCATTCAAGGATGTTGTCATTCTACCTGAACGAGGAGGCCTTCGACAAAGAGGTAATGTTGTGTCCAGGAGTTAAACACAACCTGCACAAGTCGGGGATGCACTATATTCTTCCCGCTAAGATATTGAAGAAGAAAGGAAAAGAGGCAGGGGTAGGACCGAGCTCAGGCCTAGAGGCACAGAAGAAAGAATCTCTGGCACAGTCAGACTCTGAGGAGGAAGATGAGACACAACCATTGGAGCATAAGAAAATAATGTTGATGGTATTCCATCCACTGCTATATAAAGTCATGTTGACAAGTGAGGACATCAACAATATCTTGAGTGTTTTGTTTTTTACCAAACCAATGGTGAAGAAGCCTAGAACCGGGGTCTCGTCGAGTAAACCTATGAACCCCCAACCCATTGCATTAGTCGTCCTCTACACTTTCTCAACGGTCAGAGAAACCCCCATCATCCATATTCAAGACAACCATGAGCCTGACACCTTTCCATCCACCATCATCACTGAGCACCCTCCATCACCAAAAACCCGGTCGCCACCCCCAGAAACCACTAGTCCACCCCAAACCATAGATCCAGAGCCGATGCAACTCGATCCCCCAGAGAAAGCAGAGAAAGAACTCCCAGAAACAACCCAGGAGTTTCCTGAGCCGAGACCAGAAGTTTTTGGTCCAAACCTCGAAGTACCAGAGCAGAGCCTGCAACTAACTAGTCTGAACCTAGACATCCAGGACCAGCAGATTGTAACCCTTGTGCCAGAGAAGGACACCCAAACCATGGAGGTGTCGCAAGCTCCAAGTAACCAACAAATTCCCTCAATGGCCAAGCTTGAGGGTGGCCAAGAAAGTGCAACGCAGGACGCAGATGAAAGAAATGGGTCGAAGATACCAAAGGTTCAGAAGGAACCAGAATCAACATCTGGGCAGAGTGCAATGTCCACACAGAAACATATGGAGCTAGTTCTCCAGAACCCTCAGTAATGCGTAGAGTTGTTGCAGCTATGCATAGCCAGAACAAAGGTTCTGACACTTTTTCCATTAGAACTAAGGTTAAGGTTGGTTCCAATACCATCCACAAGGGAAGAGGAGGTAGAGACTCTTTCAGAGCACTCAGTGGCCAGTGGAATTCCACTATAGACCCGAGCACCTAGGGACATATTATTGTCTCATGATGACCTTGCACAATGGTGAGCAACAAACTTGATTGGAATGATCAGAGCGTCGACTGGTCAATTGGAGCAAAGGCTCCAGCAGGCCAAGAGGTTTGTTGAGGTCGCAAGGGAGGAGGTGTTCCTCGTGCAAGCATCAAGACAGCTAGAGGAATAGGCCAAGGTCCAGGTCAAGCACAGACTAGAAAGAGTGCAAGAAAGGCTTTTCAAAGCCTGGTTGGAGATTCGGAAGGTTGCACTAGAACTTCTCGAAGCCAATGATGCAGGAGAGCTGGAGCATCAGATTGAGCTGCTCCAAGGAGCATGAAAACAACTGGTCATTCACGCTAAGCATATGGAAGTGTCATTGCGACAGACTCAACAAGAAGAAAAGCAGAAGCCCTAGAATCTGCAAGAGCAGATGGAGAAGATAGTGTTGGAAGGAAACAATGCCCAAGAAGCACTACATAAGCGCACAGCTAAATGCACAAGCATTTTTGGGAAGTCACTGATTGGATGGGCATCATCACTAGATGAAACCAAGTCTTGGAGGATGTGTGCACCAAAATTCAGGTACTGAATGAATAAGTTGTGTCCATGATGGATTCGTTGGAGCAACAACAAAAGTTTGACCAGATCCAGTAGGCGGAAAATGAACTGAATGCCCTCTTTGAGGCGCAAGTTGTAGCAAAGAAGGAGTTGCGCAACTTCTGGCCTGTCATTCACATAGTGTACATGCAAATGCATCAAGTTGATGCAACAACATATTCTGAGTGGAACTCATTGGTCACATCCAATCCAAAGGGATATATGACAGAGGTGACCCAACAGTTTGTAGCAAAGGCATCACTCCTTACTAGGAAGTGGCAGGACAAAGTCAGAAGATTTCAAGGGGTGAGCGAGTGGGCCTTGGAGTTAGTCCCAGAGTTGGGCCCTTCGTTTGAAGAGGCAAAAGAGGAGAAATCACAAACAGAAGAGAAAAATAAGGAGGAAAATGAGGACAAGGGAAAACAACAGTTGCTCCTGGAAGCTGTGGAAGAGCCGAGTACTTGACTCGAGGGTGAGTCAAGGATTATGGTCGGAGCCTACTGGACCCTTCATTTTTGGGATAAGGAATTGTATGAGTTTTGGCCAAGTACAAGTTGTGCAAGCTTCAGAAAAAGAAGAACAATAGAATAAGGAGAAGCAACATAAACCAGTTGTGAAAAGGATAGTGCAACGTCAGCGAAGAAAAAATGGTTGCAATAGAACAAGAAAGTGTGAAAGCCAAGACAACAGACATAACATAGCTTATATATAGGGATGAACAGGATTGTAAAAGAGTTATTTATTGGTTCAGCTAAATTGTGATCAAGTTCAGCCTGATCTTTCCCTCTCTATTAGGTTGTTGTCAGTTGATTCAAGTCAAGTCCTAAGTCTATAATGTAATCGATATACCAGTCTGAGAGTAAGAGATTTGCGACACCACTCCACAGCCAAGAGTCTATAACATAGCACTACTGTGTATTTATGAGCTTGCAAATGAAGAAATATTTTGAAGATAATATGAAGGAGGATCTAAATTTTCAAAATATGTTGTGTCTTACAGTACTTCTTTATGGTTTACAAGTTCTACATGATGGTTCTGTGTTTAAATGCTTGTTCGCAAAATAAGTAGGCTCAGTCCTTGCACACATGAGTTCAGATCTGTTTGATAGTTATATGCCTTGCGCAAGATCAGGATGAGTCCTGAAGGTTCTGTGAATCCTCTTAAGTCTTTTTCTTTCCTTTCCCTATCTATTTGTCTCAACAGTGCTTCGGGTGAGACTTCTTCTCTTCGGAGGAGATGAGAATGCCAGCACTCTAGACTACTTGGTACCTTTTGTTGGTAAACTAAGTGATCCGAAATCGGATCTAGAAGCCTGACAGGGCTTGAAAAATGCTAAAAAATGAAAGTGCTCAGAATGTGATGAAACCTATGCCATTACGTCCATCTCGTCTTCCTGATTCTGGTGGTATATTTACTTTGTCAAATGGGCTCTGTATGGAGAATATATCGCATTCTATCTGAAAAGTCAAACATGTAAAAAAAGGGATGACTGTACAGTCTGTATAGTCCATGTGTCATGCTGACTGTGCAGACCGTACAGTCCATATAGATGATGTGGAAAACCCAAAAGGTGACACATGGCATCACCATGAGGTGACATGTGGCAGGCAGATTTGGGCATACGGGTGTATGGTTGGACCTATCCCGAGGTGACACGTGTCACCACTGTAAGGGTGACACGTGGCATGGGTGACGTCAGCAACTGACGTGGCAGAATGATGGGAGAATGATGGGACAGTACGATGATTGATGTGGCAATTTGACATGGTAGTACGGCTCTAGAACATGGTCCAATCAGATGCTGGCACGTGGCGTGTTTTGGTTGGTTGGTTAGGTGCCACGTGGCCCAGTCGTGGGCTACCACGTGGCACCCCGTGATTGGTTTGATGGTTATGTGTTAAAATTTTATTGTGGCTTGGACGAGAGTCAAACCGGTGACCTCTCCAGTGGGCAGTGGACTGGCGAGGCTGGGCTAACCACCCGCCCCCATGGTGGTTCTTGTTAATCAAACGATGCATTTTCTATTTGTGTTGGTTTGAAGGTTTGATCGGCGGGAAAAAGGGTCGGGGCTTAGCCCCAGCCCTCAGCGCACACCACACGAACCTAACCATATGTAATCCCACATAACCATCATTGAAAAGGTTTAATCCTATGGTTCCTAGCTCAACCCCATATGACCTGGACCTTCTACCACCTTTTTGGGCACGGGGAGTTACAACGGTTATGATCGTTAGGCCCGTGGTCCTATACAAACGTCAACGGAACCAGGAGTTAGCGCAAAACGGGGGGGGTTGGCGCTCGGCCATATGGTCCATATGACCCTGCCAAGGGGGCACACACCGAACGAAGGGGGCTTAAGCGCCCAAATTATTTCAAAAGTGGGTTTTTATAACTAATATTTGGGTCTTAATTATTGTTAAGCCTATTTTTAATTATTTTTCTCCATTTTTGGGAGATATTGGGCAGTTTTGGAGCCTAAAGTTTAGGGGGAAGTTGGATATGAGCAACCAACTTCCAAGCTATATAACCAAGGCCTGTTTGAGGCCATAGGAGGGCATTCAGAGCAGAATTAGGCTGAGGAGAAGCCAAGCCAAAGCCATTTTGAGGCAGAGAAGCTTTTGAGGAGGAGACGCTGTCGGACCATTTCTGGGAGCTCTAGGCGTCCGTTTTGTGTGTCGTTTTCTTTGCATGGTTCTAGAGATCAGGAAGAACATGAACAGAGTAGTCTTGTAGCCATTTGGCATTGCAGCAATGTATTTTTGAGCTCTTTAACAGAAATAAAGAAGCCTCCCCACATAGAAAAAGGCCCAGAGATGTAGGCAAAGTTGTGCCAAACTCCGTTATCAATCTGCGTGTTATGGTTTGCTGTCTTTTATTGCATTTTAGATATGCACATATGTATATGGCTGTTATAATTCTTCCTTTTCCTCATTCTTTCGCTAAGTTTCTCAAATGGTTAATTAATGCATGCAAAATTAAAACTCAACCATAAGTCATTAAAAGATCCTATGGATCACTAAGAAGGACCCTGGTTTGATCAAACTTTCGCCAAAAAGTGGCCTATCCCAGGCTTGATGATTGTTTAGTAACCTTTTGGAGGACCAAAATTTCTTCAGTTGGGAGGCATGATCCAGAATGGATCTCGAGACCAAAATGGGTCCAGGAAGGCCTAAAAATAAAAAAGCTTAGAATGGCTTCAAAACGGACGTGTGCATAGGCATCATCGATATGAACCCAACGTAGGTTGAACGGGCTCAAACAGACATCGTATGTGAAATATATCACGATCTGCTCATTTCATCAAACATGCAAAAAAATGTTGACTATACAGTGCTGACATGGTAGCTGACTATACAGGTCGTACGACTGTACAAATGACGTGGCAGGGTGCATTGGCACTGATATGGGTAGGTGCAGATGTGAACGAATTAGATCATGACATGTGGCACCACTACAAGGGTGACATGTGGCATGGGCTGATGTGGTAGGTACAGTTGGTATAGGATGACATGGCAAGTGCATGGCTGACTGGATAGATAGGTGGACCGCTCATCATTTGACACTTGGCATTTGTTTTGGAAAATAACATGGTGTCACATGGCCCAGTTATGGGATGACACATGGCACCCCTCCATTGGTTGTTGTAGCAAAAGTATTTTGGAGTCTACGAAATTCAAACCCGTGACCTATGGTCCGGGTCGGAGTGACTTGGCAGGGTCAGGCTACCAACATGCTCGTAATATTCCAGATATAAAAGTATGCAGAATAGAAATAAAATGATAGAAATGGCAGATGAACAACAATATAACCAAAACAACACCACAATAATACCATAATGATACAAGAATAACACCAGAAAGAGCACTTTGATTACTGAGAGTAATGTTCACTTGCCTCTTCAAGGGGGAAACCTCTGGAAGAGTAGAGACCTATTACAATAATATCCAAGACAACAGTTCTCATACCCTTGACTCTTATTTATACTAAATATTTCTATCAAAAGAACCATCTAGAGGAAGATCCTTATTGAAGCGGAAGCTTCTATTAGGTCTTCTTACATTCGACTTATTCTTCCTTATTGCTAGGCCTTATTAATATTGACCTTTATTACATCGGAATATATTATTCTACCTACATGAGGGGTTAGGCCCCTAACATGTCCCCCCCCTAAAAACAGCCTTGTCCTCAAGGCTTGAGATGTGGAAATTGTTGCAGAATGGTAGTTGGTTCCCAAGTGGCATCTTTTGGGGTTGTATCTTTCCACTGGACTAACACTTCCTTGATGTTTCACTGATGCAGGCAACACTCACGTTGGTCCAAAAAACTTCTAGTTGTATCCAAATGGAGCCTTCTTCATCCAACTCGGGAAGGTTGGTTTGAGTTTGGCACTTAGTTCCAATCACCTTTTTTAAGCAGGAAATATGACAAACATGATGTAGCTTAGAATGACTAGGCAAAGCTAAATAATAGGCCACTTGTCCCACACGCTTGAGAACGGTATAAGGACCATAAAATTTGGGCGCCAGTTTCTGACAATGGTCAGCCTTGAGGGAATTTTTCTTATAGGGTTGCAGTTGAAGACACACATGATCCCCTTCTGCAAATTGACGTTCATAGCAACCTTGATATTCTTGTTGCTTCATGCAATTCTGGGCCATGACCAAATTCTCTTTGAGGGTGTAGAGAATAGCCTCTCAAACAGTAAGCATTTGGTCAACCGCCCAGACCTTTGCGACACCTGGTAAATATGAGAGAACTGAATGTGGATTTTGTCCATATACTGCTTCAAAAGGAGTCATGCGGGTAGTTGTATGGTATGAAATGTTGTACCACCATTCAGCTAGTGGTAACCATTGAGCCCACTAATTTTTCTTTTCCGATGAAAAGCACCTCAAATATGTTTCCAAACACTTGTTGACCACTTCAATTTGACCATCAGTTTGGGGATGATAATTTGTGCTGAGATGCAATTGGGTGCCTTGTAGCTTGAATAGTTCTTGCCAAAAATTACGGGTGAAAGTTGGGCCATGATCAGAAACAATAGAATGTGGCATGCCATGAAGCTTGAAGACCTGATCCATGAAAACTTGAGCCATAGTGGATGTTGTAAAGGGGTGTTGAAGAGCACATAAATGAGCATACTTGGAAAGGAGATCAATGACCACCGTGATGACTAATTTATTGCCCGATTTAGGTAAGCCTACAATAAAATCCATAGAGATATCTTGCCAAATAGCAGGTGGAATCAGAAGCGGTTGTAGTGTGTCAGGAGATTTGACTGTTTCACCCTTGTTGCGTTGAAACGCATCACATTTAGCCACAAAATTACGAACGTCCTGTTTCATACCATCCCAGAAAAAAGAACATTTGACCTTTTCATAGGTTTTAGTAAACCCTCAGTGCCCAACTGTGGGTGTATCATGAAGCTCAGAAAGCACCATGGATTTAAGTTTTGACTGTATACTTAAATACAAACGACCTTTATATTGAATATCATCATGGAACCAAGAGTACCCTGGGGAAACTGGAGAATTGGACTACAATTGTTGTATCAGATGCAAACTTTTGGGATCGTGTAGCCATTCTTGGCGAACGACTTGGAGCCAATCTGGTACAATGAAGGAGAGACAAAAAAGGGACCCTTCATATTCATATTTCCGGGAAAGTGCATCTGCAACCACATTGTCTTTTCCTTTCTTGTAAATGATCTCATAATCATATCCAAAGATCTTGGTCACCCATTTTTGTTTCTCTAGGGAGGAAATGCGTTGTTCCAGAAAATACTTGAGGCTTTGATGATCTGTCTTAATTTGGAAGCGTTGCCCCAATAGATAAGGGCACCAAAGATCAATGACATACAAAATAACCAACATTTCCTTTTCATATATTGATTTGCAAAAAAATTCTTCAGACAGTTGTTTGTTGGTAAAGGCCAAAGGCCAACCCTCTTGCATAAGGACAATGCCAATTCCTTTCCCTGAAGCATCACATTCCAGGACAAAGGTATTTGTGAAATCAGGAAGTGCCAGGACTGGAGTTGTGCACATGGCCATCTTCAAGGTTTGAAAAGCCTGAGTAGATGTTGGAGTCCAGGTGAAAGAATTCTTTTTAAGGAGTGGAGTGAGAGGGGCCACAATCTTTCCATAATTCTTAACAAACTTGCGATAATAACCTGTTAATCCCAGAAATCCATGCAAGATTTTGAGAGTCTTTGGGTGAGGCCAATCTTGCATAGCTTCAATATTTTTAGGATCCACTCTGACATCATCCTTTCCAACAAGATGACCCAAGTACTCGACTTCTGAGGTGCCAAAAGAACATTTAGATTATTTCAGGAAAATTTGGTGTTGAGAGAGTAGATGGAGAACTCGATCCACATGAGCAAGATGGTCTATCCAGGTTTTGATATAGATGAGGATATCATCAAAGAAAAATAAGACAAAATGACGGAGAAAAGGATGGAAGACATAATTCATGAGGCTTTGGAAAGTGGAGGGAGCATTACACAAACCAAAGGGCATGACCAAAAACTCATAGTGGCCCTTATGAGTTCTAAAGGAAGTCTTAGGAATGTCTACCTCTTTCATATGGATCTGGTAGTAGCCAGAACGATGATCAAGTTTAGTAAAGAACTGGGTGCCACTTAATTCATCCAAGAGGTCATCAATGACAGGAATGGTAAATTTGTCTTTAATGGTGAGTTTGTTGAGGGCACGAAAGTCTAGACACATGTGCCAAGAACCTTCTTTCTTCATGACCATACCATAGGAGAAGAGTAGGGGCTCGTACTAGGGCGGATAACACCTACGTTAAGCAGTTCTTGAACCATTTTCTCAATTTGATTTTTTTGGGAAAAGGGGTGACGATAGGGATGGATGTTGGGAGGAAGGCTTACTGGAACAAGGGGAATGGAATGATCATGAACATGATGGGAAGGAGGCAGTCCCTAGGGAGTGGAAAAAAAAACTTGATGTTTAGAGAAGATGGATTGGAGGTCATATGGCACAGAGGGTGTCTCAGTTGCCTGTATGGCATGGAGTTGGGAAATAATGCCTGAATGACATTTTTTGAGCATCTTTTCCATGCGATGGGAACTAATGATCTCAGGGGAACTGACGATGATGCCTTGGAACTTATATTTCTGGCCCTCCTAGTCGAATTGCATGGTTAATTCCTTAAAATCCATGAGAATGGGACAAAAAGTCCTTAGCCAGTCTGGCCCTCCTAGTCGAATTGCATGATTAATTCCTTAAAATCCATGAGAATGGGACCCAAAGTCCTTAGCCAGTCTGCACCCAACACAATGTCATAACCGCCCATGTCGATAGAAAACATATGATATTTTCGGTGGTAGTCACCAATTTGGAGACGCACATTTTCACAACTCCCTCCACATTTCATAGACTCGCCATTGGCAATCATGATTTGGAAATTATTGACTGCACAGATATAGCAATTAGTTTCTTGGGCAATGCGGCGATGAATAAAATTATAGGTTCTTCCACTATCAACAAGAATGATGACCTTCCTATGCTTGATGCAGCCAATTAGTTTGAGGGTTTGGGGAGCAGAGAAGCCAGTGAGACCATTTAGGGAAATGACCAGTTCTACTCCAGGAGGGTCTGAGGGAGGGGTTATGTAGGTGGTTTCAGGTGACTTGGACACAAGGGGAGCTTCAACATCCTCTTTCAAAACATTCTCCGAGATGGCCATAAAAATATTTTGTTCGTTACACTTGTGTCCCAGAAAATATGTGTCATCACAATTATAACAAAGGCCTTTGAGTTGGCGTTCAACCATTTCGGCCCTAGTCAAATTTTGGATCTTTAGTGGAGTAGGAGGAGGAGTGGGATTTACTGGTTTAGTGTGAGGAATAATGGAGGGTTTCCAGTTCTTAGAAGAGACAACCTGTTGTACTTCCTTAGCTCATTTAGTAGCATCCACCCAACTCTGAGGCTGAGCCATGAGGACATGGGCACAAATCTCATCCTTGAGGCCACTGATAAAACATTCTCGGAAAAAAGCATCAGACATGCTCTTTGTACGAAAATCCAGTCGCTCAAAAGTAGCTATAAAGTCTTCAACTATGCCATATTGTTTTAACTTTGTCAAATGGACTAAATGGTTGGTGTTAGTGTCAAAGCATTCATAAAGCTCTGCCACAAAGTGTGTCCAAGAAACATACCCTTGACGAGAAGTTTTTCTCCATTGCCAACGTTCTTGATATATATGGAGAACACCATACTGGAGTTTGTCCAAGTCATCTGTAATGCTGTACAAAGAGAAATAATGTTCCATTTGAGTTACCCAACTAGTGGGGGCTGAGCCATCAAATTTGGTCACATCCACTCGCGGAAGGTGTAGGTCACACTGGAAGTGATGGGGCTGAAAATGATGGGAATGAGAGGAAGTTTCAGCTTTGGTATGAAAGGTGGGTCAGTTAAAGGGGGATCTACAGGGATATGCAACTTGGTGCAGATAATTGAAGCGACAGATTCAAGATAGGTAGTAATGTCTTGTTTGAGGTCTTCTTTGAGTTCCGCGATTGAGGTGGTGATGGAGGAATGCATGTTTTTATTGATGGCGGAAATATTGGCACTGAGTTGTCTCACTTCTTGTTGGGTCTTTGTGAAATTAGATTGCAAGGTATTGAAGTGAGCTTCCAAGTCTTGGCTATGGGTATGGGCCATGATGATGAGGGAACCGAAAATGGGAGGGTGGGGTCAAAACATTTGATGAAAAATGATAGGTATGAATGTGATAAGGGCTAAGAGATAAATCCAATGGAATAGGTCTCAAATAATGGTGCAAAAAATTCCAGACTTTTTTTTTTTTTTTTACACTTGCGGAGTTATACTCCGGTCTGAAGAATGTTGCAGTGATGAAATGCCCAAATTCTTAACCAGGAAGAAATGTGTAGTGATTTGGAAACTTGAACACAGTTGCGCGGCAATAGATCTTGTCTTTTTTTTTTTTATTTCCGTCCCCAAGGGTTAGGTATTCAAGGGTTTGCCCTGTGCTATAGCTCTCTGATATACCTGTGGGGTCCAACAGTAGTAATCGGCCCAATATCGCAGGGCACCAACTAAGGAGGCTAGACCATGCCCTTAGTCATACTACCTGACTACCCAGGTACTAGAGAGTATCTTCCCAAGTGTTGTTCTCGGTGGCACTATAGCAGTCAGGCGGTCGATCGGTTTATCTAAAAAGGGCTTCAGGAAATATACGTCGATCCATATACAGGTGTTGTCTGATGCACTACCACTCGAAGGGGTACCAACAGGGGTTACAAGGGTGGCCAACAGATGTGTGTTTAAGTACCACTTGTATTTCCTGCGTGTATGAATCCCCAACCATGGGTTTATGCACGTAATGACATATCTCTGTAGCTTAAAGACGCCAGAATACGTCTCTACCCTGGAAAAAAATTTAACCCACAATTGTCTGCCGAGGAAAGTGCTCTGATACCACTTGTAATAATCTAGATAGAAAAAAGTATGCAGAACATAAATAAAATGATAGAAATGGAAGATGAACAACAATATAACCAGAAAAACACCACAATAATACCAAAATTATACAAGAATAACACGAGAAATAGCACTTTGATTATTGAGAGAAATGTTCACTTGCCTCTTCAAGGGGGCAACCTACGGCAGAGCAGAGCTCTATTACAATAATATCCAAGACAACAATTCTCATACCCTCGACTCCTATTGATACTAAATATGTCTATCAAAAGAACCATCTAGAGGAAGATCCTTATAGAAGCGGAAGATTCTATTAGGTCATCTTACATTCGACTTATTCTTCCTTATTGCTAGGCCTTATTAATATTAACCTTTATTACATTGGAATATATTATTCTACCTACCTGAGGGGTTAGGTCCCTAACACCGCCCTCAGTGGACCTTGACAGGTATTGTTGCAAAGTTATATATAAAGTGATGTGTGTGTAATGGCGGAGGGTTAAAGGGTCAGGGCTAGGCCCCAGCCCATGATCGTTTGAAAACCGTATAACCCAGCTCTTATACATTGGCACGTGCAATTTGTTATAGGTATAGCCCCAGAGCATTACACCACCATACGACCATATTACCATGTGACCCAGATGCAAACAGTTGGCACAGATTTCAGTGGTTAGTGTCGATCGTTCAGGCTAGCCCGTTGATCACGGTGCGGAACCAATGACTAGACCAGGGGCTAGAGCTAACTTACAATGGGTGCGTGGAAGGAAATCCCAAGGCCACATGGGTCCGAGCCATATGATCGGAGCTAGAATCGGAGGGGGGCCAACACACAACTGCTAGCGCTTGGCCACATGGAGCGCATACATATGCTCAAGGTCCTAGGGATAAGGGGTTGTGCCCTAATATTAACAAGTTTTGGGTTTTTAAACATTATAATAAATATTTTATTGATTTTCTCAACAGTTTTGAGAGATATTGGTCATTTTTGGAGGATCTTGGGCCCTTTTTGAGGTCAGATCTTGGGGGGAAGTTGGGAATTTGTTACCCACTTAAATCCTATATAAAACATAGGTTCTTGAAGCTATGGAGGAAAGTTAAGAATAGGAAAATAATGAAGGATTGATGAGCCAAAGCCATTTTTATGCAGGGAAGCCATTGAGGAGAGCACCTTTGTGGGCCATTTTTGGGAGCTCTGTTCATCCGTTTTCAGTGTCGTCAATTTTGTTGGGTTCTTGAGATCTGCTAGAACATGACCAGATCAATTTGTAATCCTTTTGGAACTGTTAGGATGTACTTTTAAAGCTTTGAACATAAATTAGAAAGCCTCACCCACTGAGACAAAGGCCCAGAGACATAGGCGAGACTGTCGAACTCCGTTATCAACTTCTCTTGTTGTGGTTTGTTGTTTCATTATGATTACTTTTAGATCTGTATATGTTTATATGGCTGCCATGTTTCTTCATTAATTATTCCTCTTTCATCAGTTTTCCTAAATGGTTAATTAATTCATGCTTTAAAACTCAACCATTTTCGTTAAAAGATCTTTTCAGATCAGCAAGGTATGGAATATATTTGTGAACTCTGGCACTGCTTGGTCTCTTTCCTGCCGCAATGTGGTCCATTTTGTATACAAGTCGTCATAACTTCTGATAGGGTAGTATTTTTCCTTAATAGCATCCCTGAAGGACTCCCAGGTGACTGCGACTATAAATAATGAGGGTTCCTCTGTTTCTTTTTGCTCATAGAAAGTATCCCACCAATATTTGACATGGGGAACAACTTTGAGGAGAACAAAAGTAATCTTTTCTCTATTCAAAAAGTTATGTACAGAAAAATACCCTTCTAGCAAATTCAACCATTTGTCTACAACATCTACGTCTATATGACCTTCAAATATAGGAATATCAAAGTTGATTTCTACCTTGAAGGGGGCGGTGCCTCCGCTCAAGGAATATGTGTTGCCTGTTGGTAATCACCGGAGAATTTGCGCAAAACTATCCATCGTTACGTTCCTCTGTTGCGTGAGGGATTCCTCAAGAAAAATTTTGAAAGGATCTCATGTCCCGTCGTCTTTCTTTTCTCCCTCCATTAGAGATCGCTTGGGCATGCGAGAGACTTTTTTCTCAAGAGAAACAAGATCTAGACCCAACTCTTTGTACCTTGACCTCGTCGGGGACATGCATTAAGAACAACAAGGAGAAGACCACTCTGATACCACTGATCCATATTTTATGAGAAGAATGAAATGAACCTAGATTATTATTATCTTTAACACAGAAACACAATGGATAATAACAGAGATACAGTAAAACTGGCTTCTATTCAATAAAGAAATATGTTGAAACTGTAAAATGCAGACTGAAAACAAGGTTGCAAGAATGGTGGCGGCTTATCTCTGAGAAGAGATGTGACAACTGTGCTCACTAGTAAGAACATGGTTACAATGAGGCTCTCCAAGACTTTTTTACAATAAACAAGAATTCCAAAATGCTAGACATCCAAAAACCTAACCCTAGGAGATGAAGTGCCAAAAGTCATGTGGGCCCCATTGGGGTAAGTTAGTACATCAACTTCCCGGGGTTGTAACTTTTTCATATGATCTTTTTAAGCGCATGATAACCCATTGGAAAGGTCTATCTGAGGAATACACATGTTTCCATCAAACTATGATTTGGTTCACAGTCTAATTGTGACGAGCCCAAAAAATGTTGTTTAGGGCCTCAAAATGGCCCCGGAAGTTGGGGACCCGAAAACTAGGAAAAAACTACCAAACTGGAAAACTACCAAAATGAGCCAGTTGGAATAGGTGGGAGGCCACCGACATCCATCTGGATCAAAAGGTTAGTGGTGGAATTTGGTAGCTACAATGCATAGGGAAGTGATTAAATTTGAGAACCAAATTCCTCATCATTGGGTATTTTGGCCATCAAATATGATTAGAAAACACCTTACCTTTCGATCATTGAACACATAAAATATGCTTAAATATGTTTTATTATACGGTCCAAACCATCCAAACCGTCACATTAACAAGTGAAAACAGTTTCCAAATTCCAACACTGGCTAGTGTTCACCTCCCCCCATAGACAATGAGTTCCATTTATGCAGTGTATATTGGGCCAGGTCCCCCATGCTCCAGGGTTTGTGCCCAAACCTATGCCCCACAAGAACTTTGTCTTAAAGCATATCAACCACAACCGCAAACATGGTTTGAAAGTATTAGGTATATGTTTTGAAATTCTTGAGAGATGACTATTGTTGGGAAATAATACCTTACGGACTAACAAGCTAGGGATGAACTTGTACGCAGATCATGACCCTAAAGAAAACACTTTTAACCTATCACCCCAATACTCAAACCCTTTTTTCACACACAAGCATGGAAGAGACCTACTAACCTTTTTCTATCGATGTTTGATGTAGATCCTCTGTTTCTCTTTATCTGCTTGCTTTCGATGCTCCTTCCAAAGACAATCCTACAATCAAGACAAAACACTATGCATGCATGTTATTTTTCTACCTAGGGGTTAGAGATTAAGCATAAATCAAATAAAATATATATATCACTCGTGCATTGGGATGGGAAAAGTATTCTTTTATTAATCTCAAGATGAATCAACTTACAATAAGTATAGAGACCGACCATTGTTCCTCGATCATGATCCTGGGCTCCTCCTCTTCTTTGTTCTCCAACTGCTTTGCTTGAATTCTCCTTAAGCTTGAGGAAAGGCTAAAGGGTTGGGACAAATGGATTCGACAATTGGGCAGAGTTTCTTTGCTATCTTTTTCCTCTTTCCAAATAGTACCCCTACCCCTCCTTTTATAGGATAGAAAGGGCTAGGGTTTTGGACGAACTCTCGGCCATGCATTGTTGGGAGTTCCAGTTAACTGACCCAAATCTTTTCATCCCGTCGGCAACTTTCCTGTTTTTGTGCTTTGTTAGGTAAACGCGGGCTGTAGTAGGCCAGCCAGCATTCCAACGCATGCAGTAGTAGGCCTGCCAGCGTTCCAATGCATGCAGTAGTGGGTTAGGGCGCGTGTCACTTTCTCAAGAGGATTTTTGAAGAGGTTTCTCAGCAGATGTTTTGGAAATGAAGGGCAATGAGTAGGCCTGATGCCAGGTAAGCATGT
>JZKD02S0305916.1:39113-52149 GCA_000966675.3 Picea glauca | reverse complement strand
TGCTTCTTGTTATGATTCTTTTTCTGACAGTTCCTCTGATGAATCCTCTTCTGATTATGCTATGCTTGTAAATAAGCCATGTAGTTGTAAAAATCCTTTTATTTGTACCTGTACAGAAAATAGCCAAGCATCTGAGCCTGACAGCCCTGTGTCTACTCCTCTAGAAAAACTTAAAGTCTGCATGCACAGTTGGAAAGGTGACAGTGAAGCTCAAATGTTAGCCCAAATAAAGAGTCTTCCTAATGGAGATATGAAGACTGCCTTATTAGAGACAACAGTTAAAGCTGAGCATAAAGGCCAAAATTCTGGTCCCAGAAAACAACCACTATTCCTGGATGCCTCGTATGATAAGAATACCAAAACTTATATGAAGTTTAATAGGGCTCCAAAACTCCAAGAACTATCAATTTCTGATATTGCTAAAACTGTTGCTTTGCTAAAGGAAGAAGTTGATACGCTCCGACAGAGTCTGGCTAATCTAGAATAGAACCTTGAAGATAGCTATCCTATTGACCACTGGGCCAGGAAAGAAATAATGTCTCTAAAAGAAAGAATAGATGCTATCCCTCCACCAATTGAAGATGCAGAAGTTCAAAATTCTGAAACTCATTTTCCTACAACATCTTTAGTAGATGGGATATCAGGCATGCAAGTATTATCCATCTCATATCAGAAGTATTATGTATAGATAGGGTTACAAATTGATGATACACTGTTTTCTCTAACAGCTTTGATAGACACTGGCTCAGATATAAACTTATTGCATAAAGATAAAATTCCTGCTAGATTTTGGCTTCCTAGCTATGGAAGTGTGACTGGTTTAGGAAACCAAGATGTTTCCTTCAAATATGAAGTTCCCAGGGATGATGTTTTATTAGAAGAATACAGTATTGGTATGAAATTTCATATTGCAAACTCACCAATCGACTGTATTTTGCGAACACCTTTTCTTTCTATGGTCTCTCCCCATGGTTCTTGCACAATCAAAGAGAAGTCTGGATATTTTATCACTATTCCACCCTTCAATCAGCATCCCAGCAAAATACTTCAGCTACCTTTTGTGTCAGAAAGTTATAGCCAGATTGGTTATCTAACTTGTATGATACTTGTGAAAAAGTTTAACAATGAAAGTGGAAAAGCTGAAGTCCATCATTATGATGAAAGAACCCCATGGCCTATCTTTCGGGCAAAATGGATACCAACATGGTAGCAAAGATTTTCTGAAACAGTTGAGCTTGGCCTCCCAGTGTTATCCAGAAATACTGCAGGTCTCCCCTCACAGCACATTCTGACGCAAATGCATCAGCCAATTATCACAACATCCAGAGAAAAACTAATTGATTTAGGGGATCTTTCCAGGTTAAGAACAACACAAACACAATGGTATGAACCATCAGTCAGAGCATGGTGCCTCTCTCCTGTATCTCATTCATTTCAAATCAATAGGATGCGGGCACTCTCATATTGGCCTGAACAGAACCCAGCTAATATTGTGCATGGGTTAAATTATGAGCAGTATAAAGCAGCATGGTTCAATGCATTTCTATGGAAAGGAAGATTTGAGTTATTTTATACTCAAATTCGGTTTTCTCATATGTTCAGAGACTTGGAAGAACCAAGTTGGCTGATGGAATGGTGGCTAGCATTTGGATTAAATCCTGTGAATATAAATCTAGAAGTATCAGAGACTGTTTGTCAGTTTGATCCATGGAATCGAGCACTAAACACACTAAATGATTTATATTCTAAAGAAGAATTCAAAGCCATTTTCATCCAGGAAAAACATTCATAGGTTCTTAGAAGAAAGTTTATGCTGCAAGAGGAAGAAGATTACGAAGATCCTGTATTACTTCGACAGATCTATACGCAACATTGGGATCCATATCAATTCAATCATAGGAGATGGGAACGACCATTTGATTAGTCCTGTCAACGACTATTCGAGTCTTGATGGCCGACAGTGGCGCCATCCATTTTCCGTGGGTTGTCGATATCAAATCCACAGTGTAATCTTGTACATAATTAGTAGACTATGAGTCATCATGAAAACTCGGAGCACTTCTCCGACTTTTGGTGTGGTTTGACCCACATTTTCATGGTGGTCTCTTTTGTCTTGTCATCCGTAAAGGGACTCTTGCATGATCACCCTTTCGGATAAGGAGATGTATTTACTTTCGGTGATTTGATCTGGGAATCCTGCTAGACCACCCCGACAAATCTTTTGTACAAATAAAGTGTGTCTGCTCGGACAGGTATTCTTGCACGAATAACCTACCGACTAAATAAATGGCTGACATATGGGCCCGACTGTCAGGTCTTGATCAATGAGTCATGAGCACTCCTCACCTCAAAATTGCTATATATTGAGCCCGAGGATCTCATTTGAGAGATCATTCATTTGTGTGAGTCTTGAGTCTTTCTAGCTTCCCTCTCTCTAAAGCTTGAGTCTTTCTGTCTTAGGGTATTGTGATAAGCCTACGCGATATGGATCAGCCAGCGTGAACCTAAAGTGGCAGCAATACATAGTCGAGTCTATCCAGTCTGTGTCTAAGAGCTCCTATGCTCTATAGAGTCTGTATCGAGAGTATGTTATGAGAAAGTGCATCCTGCACTCATATGTTATACCCAAGCCATTCGGCTCTGTTTTAATATAAATCTCTTATTTTCAAAGTCTTCCACTCAAAGAATATGTTGTTTTTCTATCTGATGTTATATAAGTGAGCATTGTGAGTTCATTACTTTCGCCAGTATTTGCAGTCTCTGTGCGTTGGTATTCGCAGCCTATAGTTCATATTCCTGATTAGTAAGGTTGACCAGAGGCGGATTGTTCAGCAGCAGTGAACGCCGGTAGTAAGTCCCGCTAAGGCAGGTGGCCGCGAAGGGCAGTGGTAGGCGTAAAGGCTAGACCAGAGATCCATAGCTCAGCTTCAAATAGAATTGGCACCAAAAGCGTCCTGATGGAGTTCGAGATGGAAGAGTGCAGAGTGGCACGGAAGTAAAGCCGTCAACCGGCCGATATTCGTACTGGATAAAAGTAGCAAAAATCTAAAGTTCAATGGTGAATGGAGATCTCGCATAGACAAACAAAAGAACAGCAAGCTTCATTCTCTTCCAGAGGAGGAACGGAGATCTCGCATAGACAAACAAAAGAACAGCAAGCTTCATTCTCTTCTAGAGGGGGCCTCTGCTTACAAATGGTATCAAAACCATCACATCTTCTTTTGCCCCGGGTATGAGAACAGCATCTCTCAATTTGTTAATAGCTATTCGCATGTTTTTGTTTAAAGTCTCTCTGTATAAGTGTCTGTGTCGTTCATTCGAAGATTTCTAGCTTTTACCTGGGGAAAAGGCCAGCAGCTTAGGTGAAATCAGCGCACCCTTTGGGAAAAGCAGGAAAGTAACTTTCAAAGCCCTCCCTTTCTGAGTAAAAGTAGAAATAGTCCGAATGGATTTTGAGTCTGTCAGATCTGTAGAAAAAACTGCATCAACTTCTGAATCTGCTTCTTGTCAAATGATACACTTTATGCCTTCAATAGCCAGCCTAGACCCTCGATTAAAAGCATGTTATAAAGGGTCCAGAACACCTAACTCTCCCAAATATGGTCTTGGCTACATTGAACAGTGTGATACAGTCATCCCTGAAAATAGATTCTCCAATTCTTTACCCAAACACATGTCTAAACCAGCCATAGAAGAAATCATGAAATATTTAACTGTCATGTCTGGTTGTCAAAAGGGAGAATATCCAGAAGACTGGATAAATAAAATGACAAACTGGGATTTGTTTACAAATCCTGAAGCAGAAGATTTTAATAAAAGTACTCCTTCTAACAAAAAGCAAAGGCTATGTAATGAATGGACGGAATATATGGAAAAAAATACTTGTTGGATCTCTTTCTATCACTGGAAAAGATCCATACAGGCCCTTACAGTCCAAGTCACAGGAGAGAGTTCTGGAACTCCTGGACATAAATGGAAAAGCATAGATGGCCAAAAAATAGAGTCTAAAACCACTTTTTCTCCTTTTCAGAGCATTCTGCTTGAAAATGACTCTACACATGCAAAGGCCAGTCCCTTGTTGATTGATACTGGGAATCAACTGTCTGGTATTGACAAAAGGGTTCATTCTGTATCCGAACAACTGAACTGGACCAATACTGCCTTAAGAGGCATGGCGACTCAGGTATACCAGACAAAAACAGAAGTAAATCCTGAGCAAATCTTTGATCTGCAAGTATCCACAAATACTGTTGTCCATGGTATAAATCAAGTCCAAGACAAACTTAAAACCTTGGATGAAAGAGTAGAACACTCTTTACAGGAAATTTCTTCTAAGAAGATCAAGAAACAAGAAGAATTTGAGGAAGAACTAGGTGAAGCCTTATCTACAATAGGCAAGACTCTCTGTGACCTTAAGCCAAAACCCAAAAAATAAGATAAGCCTATTCATGCAGCTTTCCTAGGATCTGCTCCTCACATTTCTATTCTTTCACCCCCTGTATATAATCCCCCTGCAAAGCCCATAGCACAAAAGTTTCCCTTCTTCTTTCCATCTGAATCTTCTTCTTCTAAACCACAAGCCTCTGAAACAAAGAAAGCCACAGAAGATCCTCTAGCCATGGTCAGCATAAGAAGACCCTCCTATGAACACATGCCACCTCACTCTTCTAGACCTCTTGATCTTGACCTAGTTGGTAAAGGAAGAGTACCTGAGGGCCTATCCTATGCATATGACTGGTATCAAGAGTGGAATATTGACAACTTGTCAGTAGGACAAATAAGACAAGTTATTGACAGAATGTATGTGGCCTACAAAATTATGTGCATGAAAGGAAAAGGCGAAATTGAAGCCTGCAAATCCATCATCCAGTGTTTCACTGGAACCCTCAGTAAGTGGTGGGAGATTACTTCATCCCCTATTATGACTGTGAAAATGGAATCTGAAACTCTTAAAGATGAACAAGGGGATATTGTTTACCACTCTGATGGTACTGCAATGAACAATATGATTCGAGCTTTAACTACACTCATCCTTGAGCATTGGTGTGGAACAGAGACAGAGATCTCTGATAAACATGAAACTGTGTTAGTGAATGTGAAGTGTCGAAAAATGTCAGAGTATGACCAGTTTCATAAAGAATGGACTCAACAGATTTTTGAAGTCAAAGACAGCAAGAACTTGTTATGGAAGCAAGTTTATATGGCTTCCCTACCCAGTAGATTTGTTGAATATCTAAAGATAGAAGATACTTTCTCCTTGCCTTATGAAACCTACACTTGGGGAGAAATTTATGCTATTGTAACTAAAACCCTTTTAGGACTTTGCACTAGCATCAAGATTCAAAAATCTGTCTCTAAAACATCTTACTTTCTAGATCAAAAGTCTGTCTGTGTGTGAACAATATGGCATTTATAATACAAACTTACAGCCTAGGACAAAGAGAAAAGAATACAATAAAGTAAGAAATCAAAAGGGAAAGTTTAAATACGTTCCTAGAACTCATTTCTTTGCTCCTAAAGATATTCATTTGAAGACCCATGAAGAGCAGCTGAAGCAACAGATCAAATGTTGGATCTGTGGAAAAGAAGGTCCTTATGCTCACGATTGTCCTAAAAATGAAGCAGCCAGAAAAAGCAAAGGAAAACTCTCGGCACAAAGAGCCCAAGAGTATAGGGAAAAACAGGCTGCTGAAACTAGAAGGCAAGTAAGGTTTCCTTGCAATAGATGCGGAAGCCCATCTCATGAGACAAATGATTGTCCAGATGCTCCATTCCAGCCAAAGCTTGAAGCACATCCCATATATGCTTCTTGTTATGATTCTTTTTCTGACAATTCCTCTGATGAATCCTCTTTTGATTATGCTATGCTTGTAAATAAGCCATGTAGTTGTAAAAATCCTTTTATTTGTACCTGTACAAAAAATAGCCAAGCATCTGAGCCTGACAGCCCTGTGTCTACTCCTCTAGAAAAACTTAAAGTCTGCATGCACAGTTGGAAAGGTGACAGTGAAGCTCAAATGTTAGCCCAAATAAAGAGTCTTCCTAATGGAGATATGAAGACTGCCTTATTAGAGACATATGTAAAAACAGTTAAAGCTGAGCATAAAGGCCAAAATTCTGGTCCTAGAAAACAGCCACTCTTCCTGGATGCCTCGTATGATAAGAATACCAAAACTTATATGAAGTTTAATAAGGCTCCAAAACTCCAAGAACTATCAATTTCTGATATTGCTAAAACTGTTGCTTCGCTAAAGGAAGAAGTTGATACGCTCCGACAGAGTCTGGCTAATCTAGAACAGAAACTTGAAGATAGCTATCCTATTGACCACTGGGCCAGGCAAGAAATAATGTCTCTAAAAGAAAGAATAGATGTTATCCCTCCACCACTTGAAGATGCAGAAGTTCAAAATTCTGAAACTCATTTTCCTACAACATCTTTAGTAGATGGGATATCATGCATGCAAGTATTAGCCATCTCATATCAGAAGTATTATGTACAGATAGGGTTACAAATTGATGATACACTATTTTCTCTAACAGCTTTGATAGACACTGGCTCAGATATAAACTTATTGCATAAAGATAAAATTCCTGCTAGATTTTGGGCTCCTAGCTATGGAAGTGTGACTGGTTTAGGAAACCAAGATGTTTCCTTCAAATATGAAGTTCCCAGGGCTGATGTTTTATTAGAAGAATACAGTATTGGTATGAAATTTCATATTGCAAACTCACCAATCGACTATATTTTGGGAACACCTTTTCTTTCTATGGTCTCTCCCCATGGTTCTTGCACAATCAAAGAGAAGTCTGGATATTTTATCACTATTCCACCCTTCAATCAGCATCCCAGCAAAACACTTCAGCTACCTTTTGTGTCAAAAATTTATAGCCAGATTGGTTATCTAACTTGTATGATACTTGTGAAAAAGTTTAACAATGAAAGTGGAAAAGCTGAAGTCCATCATTATGATGAAAGAACCCCATGGCCTATCTTTCGGGCAAACTGGATACCAATATGGTAGCAAAGATTTTCTGAAACAGTTGAGCTTGGCCTCCCAGGGTTATCCAGAAATACTGCAGGTCTCCCCTCACAACACATTCTGGCGCAAATGCATCAGCCAATTATCACAACATCCAGAGAAAAACTAATTGATTTAGGGGATCTTTCCAGGTTAAGAACAACAGAAACACAATGGTATGAACCATCGGTCAAAGCATGGTGCCGCTCTCCTATATCTCATTCATTTCAAATCAATAGGATGTGGGCACTCTCAGATTGGCCTGAACAGAACCCAGCTAATATTGTGCATGGGTTAAATTATGAGCAGTATAAAGAAGCATGGTTCAATGCATTTCTATGGAAAGGAAGATTTGAGTTCTTTTATACTCAAATTCGGTTTGCTCATATGTTCAGAGACTTGGAAGAACCAAGTTGGCTAATGGAATGGTGGCTAACATTTGGATTAAATCCTGTGAATATAAATCCAGAAGTATCAGAGACTGTTTGTCAGTTTGATCCATGGAATCGAGCACTAAACACACTAAATGATTTATATTCTGAAGAAGAATTCAAAGCCATTTTCATCCAAGAAAAACATTCATGGGTTCTTAGAAGAAAGTTTATGCTGCAAGAGGAAGAAGATGACGAAGATCCTGTATTACTTCGATAGATCTATACGCAACATTGGGATCCATATCAATTCAATCATAGGAGATGGGAACATCCATTTGATTAGTCCTGTCAACAACTATTCGAGTCTTGATGGCCGACAGTGGCGCCATCCGTTTTCCGTGGGTTGTCGATATCAACTCCACAGTGTAATCTTGTACATAATTAGTAGAATATGAGTCATCATGAAAACTCGGAGCACTTCTCCGACTTTTGGTGTGGTTTGACCCACATTTTCATGGTGGTCTCTTTTGTCTTTTCATCCGTAAAGGGACTCTTGCATGATCACCCTTTCGGATAAGGATACGTATTTACTTTCGGTGATTTGATCTGGGAATCTTGCTGGACCACCTCGACAAATCTTTTGTACAAATAAAGTGTGTCTGCTCGGATAGGTATTCTTGCATGAATAACCTACCGACTAAATAAATGGCCAACATATGGGCCCAACTATCAGGTCTTTATCAATGAGTCATGAGCACTCCTCACCTCAAAAATTCTATATATTGAGCTAGAGAATCTCATTTGAGGGATCAGTCATTTGTGTGAGTCTTGAGTCTTTCTAGCTTCCCTCTCTCTGAAGCTTGAGTCTTTCTGTCTTAGGGTATTGTGATAAGCCTGCGCGATCTGGCTCAGCCAGCGTGAACCTAAAGTTGCAGCAATACATAGTCGAGTCTATCCAGTCTGTGTCTAAGAGCTCCTATGCTCTATAGAGTCTGTATCGAGAGTATGTTATGAGAAAGTTCATTCTGCACTCATATGTTATACCCAAGCCCTTCGGCTCTGTTTTAATATAAATCTCTAATTTTCAAAGTCTTCCGCTCAAAGAATATGTTGTTTGTCTATCTGATGTTATATATGCGAGCATTGTGAGTTCATTACATTTGCCAGTATTTGCAGTCTCTGTGCATTGGTATTCGCAGCCTATAGTTCATCTTCCCGATAAGTAAGGTTGACCAGAGGCGGATCGTTCAGCAGCAGTGAATGCCTGTAGTAAGTTCCGCTAAGGCAGGTGGCCGCGAAGGGCAGTGGTAGGCGTAAAGGCTAGACCAGAGATCCGTAGCTCAGCTTCAAATAGAATTGGAACCAAAAGCATCCTGATGGAGTTTGGGATGGAAGAGTTCAGAGTGGCGCGGAAGTAAAGCCGTCCACCGACTGATATTCGTACTGGAGAAAGTAGCAGAAATCTAAAGTTCAATGGTGAACGGAGATCTTGCATAGACAAACAAAAGAACAGCAAGCTTCATTCTCTTCCAGGGGAGGCCCCGAACTCCATCAGGACGCTTTTGGTGCCAATTCTATTTGATGCTGAGCTACGGATATCTGGTCTAGCCTTTACGCCTACCACTGCCCTTCGCGGCCACCTACCTTAGCGGGACTTACCACCGACGTTCACTGCTGCTGATCGATCCGCCTCTAGTCAACCTTAATAATCGGGAAGATGAACTATAGGCTGCGAATACCAACGCACAGAGACTGTAAATACTGGCAAATGTAATGAACTCACAATGCTCGCATATATAACATCAGATAGACAAGCAACATATTCTTTGAGCGGAAGACTTTGAAAATCAGAGCTTTATATTAAAACAGATCCGAATGGCTTGGGTATAACATATGAGTGCAGGATGCACTTTCTCATAACATACTCTCGATACAGACTCTATAGAGCATAAGAGCTCTTAGACACAAACTGGATAGACTCGACTATGTATTGCTGCCACTTTAGGTTCACGCTAGCTGAGCCAGATCGCGCAGGCTTATCACAATACCCTAAGACAGAAAGACTCAAGCTTCAGAGAGAGGGAAGCTAGAAATACTCAAGACTCAAACAAATGACTGATGCCTCAAAGGAGATCCTCGGGCTCAATATATAGAAAATTGAGAAGAGGGGTGCTCATGACTCATGAGATAAGACATGACAGTCGGGCCCATATGTTGGACACTTATTTAGTCTGTAGGTCATTCATGCAAGAATACCTGTTCGAGCAAACAAACTTTATGTATACAAAATATTTGTCGGGTGGTCCAGCAGTATTCCCGGATCAAATCACCGAAAGCAAATATGGACTTTTATCCGAAAGGGTAGTCATGCAAGAGTTCCTTTTACGGATGACAAGACAAAAGAGGGATCATTATGAAAATGTGGGTCAAACCTCACCAAAAGTCGGAGAAGTGCTCCGAGTTTTCATAATGACATATGACCAGCTAATATATACAAGGTTACACTGTGGAGTTGATATCGACAACCAACGGAAAACGGATGACATCACTGTCGGCCATCCAGACTCGAATTAAACATAGGGCCTTTCCCAACGGTTATGATTGAACATATATGGATCCCAATGTTGAGTGTACACCTGTCAAAGCAGTTCAGGATCCCCATCATCTTCTGCATCCTGTAGCATAAACTTTGTCCTCAGAACCCATGGATATTTTTCTTGGATAAAGATGGCCTTGAATTCTTCTTCAGAGTATAAATCATTGATGGTATTTAATGCTCTATCCCATGGAGAAAACTGACAAACAGTCTCAGATACTTGTGGGTTAATATTCACAGGATTTACTCTGAATGTTATCCACCATTCCATTAACCAAGTTGGTTCTTCCCAGTCGTGGAACATATGTGAAAACCATATTTGAGCATAAAAGAACTCAAATCTACCTTTCCAAAGAAATGCATTAAACCAGGTTCTTTTATATTGTTCATAATTCAACCCATGCACAAGATTATTTGGATTATGTTCAGGCCAATCGAGAAGCGCACGCATCCTATTAATTTGAAAAGAGTGAGATACAGGAGATCGGCACCATGCTCTGACAGATGGTTCATATCATTGTGTTTTAGTAGTTCTTAACCTGGAAAGATCTCCCAGATCAATTAACTTTTCTCTGGAGGTCTGAATGATAGGCTGATGTATTTGACTAAGAATGTGCTGGGGTGGAAGACCCATAGTATTTCTGGATATACCTGCAAGACCAAGTTCTACTACCTCTGAGAATCTCTGTTGCCATGATGGCAGCCAATTTAGCTTGAATATAGGCCATGGATTTCTTTCATCATAATGATGAATTTCATCTTTTCCACTCTGATTGTTAAATATTTTCACAAGGACCATACATGTTAAATATCCAACTTGCATATAACTTTCAGATATGAATTCTAACTTGAGAACTTTCTTAGGAAGCTGATTGCATGCTGGAATAGTGATGAAATACCCAGGTTTTCCTTGAGTGTTACAAGAGCCGTGAGGGGAGACCATAGAAAGAAAAGGTGTACCTAAAATACAGTCTATTGGTGATTCAGCAATGTGAAATTTCATACCAATACTATATCCTTCTAATAGAACATTTGCTCTAGGTACTTCATATTTAAAAGAAATATCATGGTTCCCTAACCCAGTAACACGTCCATAGCTTGGTGCCCACAATTTTGTAGGGATCTTGTCTTTATGCAGAATATTAATATCAGAACCAGTATCTATGAGAGCTATGAGTGGAAAGACTGTCTCCTCAATTTGTAGTTGTATCTGTACATAGTATTTCTGATATGAAATAGGTAGGACTTGCATGCCTGATAACCCATCAACTATTGATGATTGTGGAAACTCGAAGTCTGTCTTTGGAGATGATGATTCTGGAGGACAAATAGCGTCTTCTAAAGGTGGAGGGAAAGAGTCCACTTTCTCTTTCAAAGTCATGATTTCTTGTCTGGCCCAGTGATCTATCGGATAGCTATCCTCTAGATTTTGTTCTAAATTGTGTAGACTCTGTCTAAGAGTTCCAATTTCTTCTTTTAAGGTAGAAACCTCTTTGGCAACATCAGAAAGTGAAAGCTCTTGAATTTTTGGGGCTCTATTGAACTTCATATATGTTTTTGTGTTTTTATCATAAGAAGCCTCCAAAAAGAGTGGTTGTTTTCTAGAGACAGGATTTTGGCTTTTTTGTTCTGCTTTCATTGTCTTGACATATGTTTCTAATAAAGCAGTTTTCATATCACCCTCAGGAAGACTCTTTATCTGGGCTAAGATTTGAGCTTCACTATTTTCTTTCCAACTATGCATGCAGACTTTGAGCTTTTCAATAGGGGTCGACATAGAGCTACCAGAGTCAGACTCACTGTTATTTTCTGTACAAGTGCAGAGGTAGGGATTGTTACAGCTACAAGAATTATGTACAAACATACCCTGATTAGAAGAAGATTCATTAGAAGAATCATCAGAAGAATAGCAAGAAGCTTTTATGGGATGTGCTTCAAGCTTTGGATGAAAAGGAGCATCTGGATAGTCATTAGTTTCATGGGATGGACTGCCACATCTATTGCATGAAAATCTTACTTGCCTTCTGGTTTCAGCAGCCCTTTTTTCTCTGTATTCTCTGGCTCGTTGTTCAAAAAGTTTGCCTTTGCCTTTTCTGGCTGCTTCATTGTCAGGACACATATGGGCATAATGTCCTTCTTTGCCACAGATCCAACACTTAAGCTGTTGTTTAAGTTCATCCTTGTGAGTTTTGAGATGGATGTCTTTTGGGGCAAAGAAGTGAGTCCTAGGGACAAATTTGAACTGTCCTTTCTGGTTTCTTTCTTTCTTATATTCTTTTCTCTTTGTCCTAGGCTGTAAGTCTGTATTATAAATACCATACTGTTCACACAAAGACTTTTGATCTGGAAAATAAGATGTTTTTGAGACAGATTTTTGAATTTTAATGCTAGTGCAGAGTCCTAGAAGGGCCTTTGTTACAATAGCATATATTTCTCCCCAAGTGTAGGTTTCATAAGGCAAGGTGAAGACATCCTCAATTTTTAAATACTCAACAAACCTATTGGGTAGAGCAGCCATGTATACTTGCTTCCATAGCAAGTTCTTGCTATCTTTGACTTCAAAAATCCGTTGGGTCCATTCTTTATGAAACTGGTCATACTCAGACATTTTCCTGCGCGATCTGGCTCAGCCAGTGTGGACCTAAAGTGGCAAAAATACATAGTCGAGTCTATCCAGTCTGTTTCTAAGAGCTCCTATGCTCTATAGAATCTGTATCGAGAGTATGTTATGAGAAAGTGCATCCTGCACTCATATGTTATACCCAAGCCATTCGGCTCTATTTTAATATAAAGCACTGATTTTCAAAGTCTTCCGCTCAAAGAATATGTTGTTTTTCTATCTGATGTTATATATGCGAGCATTGTGAGTTCATTACATTTGCCAGTATTTGCAGTCTTTGTGCATTTGTATTCGCAGCCTATAGTTCATCTTCCCGATTAGTAAGGTTGACCAGAGGCGGATCGATCAGCAACAGTGAACGCCGGTAGTAAGTCCCGCTAAGGCAAGTGGTCGCAAAGGGCAGTGGTAGGCGTAAAGTCTAGACAAG
>JZKD02S0305916.1:24704-38197 GCA_000966675.3 Picea glauca | reverse complement strand
TCGTCATCTTCTTCCTCTTGCAGCATAAACTTTGTTCTAAGAACCCATGAATGTTTTTCCTGGATGAAAATGGCTTTGAATTCTTCTTCAGAATATAAATCATTTAGTGTGTTTAGCGCTCTATTCCATGGATCAAACTGACAAACAGTCTCTGATACTTCTGGATTTATATTCATAGGATTTAATCCAAATGCTAGCCACCATTCCATCAACCAACTTGGTTCTTCCAAGTCTCTAAACATATGAGCAAACCGAATTTGAGTATAAAAGAACTCAAATCTTCCTTTCCATAGAAATGCATTGAACCATGTTGCTTTATACTGCTCATAATTTAACCCATGCAAAATATTAGCGGGGTTCTGTTTAGGCCAATCTGAGAGTGTCCGCATCCTATTGATTTGAAATGAATGAGATACAGGAGAGCGGCACCATGCTCTGACTGATGGTTCATACCATTGTTTTTCTGTTGTTCTTAACCTGGAAAGATCCCCTAAATCTATTAGTTTTTCTCTGGATGTTGTGATAATTGGCTGATGCATTTACGCCAGAATGTGCTGTGAGGGGAGACCTGCAGTATTTCTGGATAACGCTGGGAGGCCAAGCTCAACTGTTTCAGAAAATCTTTGCTGCCATGTTGGTATCCAGTTTGCCCGAAATATAGGCCATGGGGTTCTTTCATCATAATGATGGACTTCAGCTTTTCCACTTTCATTGTTAAACTTTTTCACAAGTATCATACAAGTTAGACAACCAATCTGGCTATAACTTTATGACACAAAAGGTAGCTGAAGTGTTTTGCTGGGATGTTGTTTGAAGGCTGGAATAGTGATAAAATATCCAGACTTCTCTTTGATTGTGCAAGAACCATGGGGAGAGACCATAGAAAGAAAAGGTGTTCCCAAAATACAGTTGATTGGTGAGTTTGCAGTATGAAATTTCATACCAATGTTGTATTCTTCTAATAAAACATCATCCCTGGGAACTTCATATTTGAAGGAAACATCTTGGTTTCCTAAACCAGTCACACTTCCATAGCTAGGTGCCCAAAATCTGGCAGGAACTTTATCTTTATGCAATAAGTTTATATCTGAGCCAGTGTCTATCAAAGTTGTTAGAGAAAACAGTGTATCATCAATTTGTAACCCTATCTGTACATAATACTTCTGATATGAGATGGCTAATACTTGCATGCCTAATATACCATCTACTAAAGATGTTGTAGGAAAATGACTTTCAGAATTTTGAACTTCTGCATCTTCAGGTGGTGGAGGGATAGCATCTATTCTTTCTTTTAGAGACATTATTTCTTGCCTGGCCTAGTGGTCAATAGGATAGCTATCTTCAAGGTTCTATTCTAGATTAGCCAGACTCTGTCGGAGCGTATCAACTTCTTCCTTTAGCGAAGCAACAGTTTTAGCAATATCAGAAATTGATAGTTCTTGGAGTTTTGGAGCCCTATTAAACTTCATATAAATTTTGGTATTCTTATTATACGAGGCATCCAGGAAGAGTGGTTGTTTTCTGGGAAAAGAATTTTGGCCTTTATGCTCATCTTTAACTGTTTTTACATATGTCTCTAATAAGGCAGTCTTCATATCTCCATTAGGAAGACTCTTTATTTGGGCTAACATTTGAGCTTCACTGTCACCTTTCCAACTGTGCATGTAGACTTTAACATTTTTCTAGAGGAGTAGACACAGGGTTGTCAGGCTCAGATGCTTGGCTATTTTCTGTACAGGTACAAATAAAAGGATTTTTACAACTACATGGCTTATTTACAAGCATAGCATAATCAGAAGAGAATTCATCAGAGGAATTGTCAGAAAAAGAATCATAACAAGAAGCATATATGGGATGTTCTTCAAGCTTTGGGTGGAGTGGAGCATCTGGACAATCATTTGTCTCATGAGATGGGCTTCCGCATCTATTGCAAGGAAACCTTACTTGCCTTCTGGTTTTAGCAGCCCGTTTTTTCCTATACTCTTGGGCTCTTTGTGACGAGAGTTTTCCTTTGCTTTTTCTGGCTACTTCATTTTCAGGACAATCGTGAGCATAGTGACCTTCTTTTCCACAGATCCAACATTTGATCTGTTGCTTCAGCTGCTCTTTATGGGTCTTCAAATGAATATCTTTAGGAGCAAATAAATGAGTTCTAGGAACGTATTTAAACTTTCCCTTTTGATTTCTTTCTTTCTTGTATTCTTTTCTCTTTGTCCTAGGCTGTAAGTCTGTATTATAAATGCCATATTGTTCACACATAGACTTTTGATCTGGCAAGTAAGATGTTTTAGAGACAGATTTTTGAATCTTGATGCTAGTGCAAAGTCCTAAAAGGGCTTTAGCTACAATAGCATAAATTTCTCCCCAGGTGTAGGTTTCATAAGGCAAGGAGAAAGTATCTTCTATCTTCAGATATTCAACAAACCTACTGGGTAGGGCAGCCATATAAACTTGCTTCCATAACAAGTTTTAGCTGTCTTTGACTTCAAAAATCCATTGAGTCCATTCTTTATGAAACTGGTCATACTCTAACATTTTTCGACACTTCACATTCATTAACACAGTTTCATGTTTATCAGAGATCTCTGTCTCTGTTCCACACCAAAGCTCAAGGATGAGCGTAGTTAAAGCTCCAATCATATTGTTCATTAGAGTACCATCAGAGTGGTAAACAATATCCCCTTGTTCATCTTTAAGAGTTTCAGATTCCATTTTCACAGTCATAATAGGGGATGAAGTAATCTCCCACCACTTACTGAGGGTTCCAGTGAAACACTGGATGATGGATTTGCAGGCTTCAATTTCACCTTTTCCTTTCATGCACATAATTTTGTAGGCCACATACATTCTGTCAATAACTTGTCTTATTTTTCCTACTGAAAAGTTGTCAATATTCCACTCTTGATACCAGTCATCTGCATAGGATAGGCCCTCAGGTACTCTTCCTTTACCAACTAGGTCAGGAGCAAGAGGTTTAGAAGAGTGAGGTGGCATGTGTTCATAGGAGGGTCTTCTTATGTTGACCATGGCTAGAGGATCTTCTGTGGCTTTCTTTGTTTCAGAGGCTTCTGGTTTAGAAGAAGAAGATTCAGATGGAAAGAAGAAGGGAAACTTTTGTGCAATGGGATTTGCAGAGGGATTATATATAGGGGGTGAAAGAATAGAAATGTGAGGAGCAGATCCTAGGAAAGTTGCAGGAATAGGCTTATCTTCTTTTTTGGGTTTTGGCTTAAGGTCACAGAGAGTCTTGCCTATTGTAGATAAGGCTTCACCTAGTTCTTCCTCAAATTCTTCTTGTTTCTTGATCTGCTTAGAAGAAATTTCCTGTAAAGAGTGTTCTACTCTTTCATCCAAGGTTTTAAGTTTGTCTTGGACTTGATTTATACCATGGATAACAGACTTGCAGATCAAAGATTTGCTCAGGCTTTACTTCTGTTTTTGTCTGGTATACCTGAGTCGCCATGCCTCTTAAGGTAGTATTGGTCCAGTTCAGTTGTTCGGATACAGACTGAACTCTTTTGTCAATACCAGACAGTTGATTCCCAGTATCAATCAACAAGGGACTGGCCTTTGCATGTGTAGAGTCATTTTCAAGAAGAATGCTCTGAAAAGGAGGAAAAGTGGTTTTAGACTCTATTGTTTGGCCATCTATGCTTTTCCATTTATGTCCAAGAGTTCTAGAACTCTCTCCTGTGACTTGGACTGTAAGGGCCTGTATGGATCTTTTCCAGTGATAGAAAGAGATCCAACAAGTATTTTTTTCCATATATTCCTTCCATTCATTACATAGCCTTTGCTTTTCGTTAGAAGGAGTACTTTTATTAAAATCTTCTGCTTCAGGATTTGTAAACAAATCCCAGTTTTCCATTTTCTTTATCCAGTCTTCTGGATATTCTCCATTTTGACAACCAGACATGACAATTAAATATTTCATGATTTCTTCTATGGCTGGTTTAGACATGTGTTTGGGTAAAGAATTGGAGAATCTATTTTCAGGGATCACTGTATCACACTGTTCAATGTAGCCAAGACCATATTTGGGAGAGTTAGGTGTTCTGGACCCTTTATAACATGCTTTTAATCGAGGGTCTAGGCTGGCTATTGAAGGCATAAAGTGTATCATTTGACAAGAAGCAGATTCAGAAGTTGATGTAGACATTTGTGCAGTATTTTCTACAGATCTGACATACTCAAAATCCATTCGGACTATTTCTACTTTTACTCAGAAAGGGAGGGCTTTGAAAGTTACTTTCCCGCTTTTCCCAAAGGGTGCGCTGATTTCACCTAAGCTGCTGGCCTTTTCCCTAGGTAAAAGCTAGAAAGCTCTGAATGAACGACACAGACACTTATACAGAGAGACTTTAAACAAAAAACATATGAATAGCTATTAACAGATCGAGAGATGTTGTTATCATACCCGGGGCAAAAGAAGATGTGATGGCTATGATAACAACATCTTCTTTTTCCCCGGGTATGATAACAGCATCTCTCGATCTGTTAATAGCTATTCGCATGTTTTTTGTTTAAAGTCTCTCTGTATAAGTGTCTGTGTCGTTCATTCAAAGATTTCTAGATTTTACCTGGGGAAAAGGCCAACACCTTAGGTGAAATCAGCGCACCCTTTGGGAAAAGCAGGAAAGTAACTTTCAAAGACCTCCCTTTCTGAGTAAAAGTAGAAATAGTCCGAATGGATTTTGAGTCTGTCAGATCTATAGAAAATACTGCACAAATGTCTCCATCAACTTCTGAATATACTTCTTGTCAAATGATACACTTTATGCCTTCAATAGCCAGCCTAGACCCTCGATTAAAAGCATGTTATAAAGGGTCCAGAACACCTAACTCTCCCAAATATGGTCTTGGCTACATTGAACAGTGTGATACAGTCATCCCTGAAAGTAGATTCTCCAATTCTTTACCCAAACACATGTCTAAACGAGCCATAGAAGAAATCATGAAATATTTAACTGTCATGTCTGGTTGTCAAAAGGGAGAATATCAAGAAGACTAGATAAAGAAACTGACAAACTGGGATTTGTTTACAAATCCTGAAGCAGAAGATTTTAATAAAAGTACTCCTTCTAAAGAAAAGCAAAGGCTATGTAATGAATGGAAGGAATATATGGAGAAAAATACTTGTTGGATCTCTTTCTATCACTGGAAAAGATCCATACAGGCCCTTACAGTCCAAGTCACGGGAGAGAGTTCTGGAACTCATGGACATAAATGGAAAAGCATATATGGCCAAACAATAGAGTCTAAAACCACTTTTCCTACTTTTCAGAGCATTCTGCTTGAAAATGACTCTACACATGCAAAGGTCGGTCCCTTGTTGATTGATACTGGGAATCAACTGTCTGGTATTGACAAAAGAGTTCAGTCTGTATCCAAACAACTGAACAGGACCAATACTGCCTTAAGAGGCATGGCAACTCAAGTATACCAGACAAAAACAGAAGTAAAGCCTGAGCAAATCTTTGATCTGCAAGTATCCACAAATACTGTTGTCCATGGGATAAATCAAGTCCAAGACAAACTTAAAACCTTGGATGAAAGAGTAGAACACTCTTTACAGGAAGTCTCTTCTAAGCAGATCAAGAAACAAGAAGAATTTGAGGAAGAACTAGGTGAAGCCTTACTACAATAGGCAAGACTCCTTGTGACCTTAAGCCAAAACCCAAAAAAGAAGATAAGCCTATTCCTGCAGCTTTCCTAGGATCTTCTCCTCACATTTCTATTCTTTCACCCCCTGTATATAATCCCTCTGCAAAGCCCATTGCACAAAAGTTTCCCTTCTTCTTTCCATCTGAATCTTCTTCTTCTAAACCAGAAGCCTCTGAAACAAAGAAAGACACAGAAGATCCTCTAGCCATGGTCAGCATAAGAAGACCCTCCTATGAACACATGCCACCTCACTCTTCTATACCTCCTGCTCCTGACCTAGTTGGTAAAGGAAGAGTACATGAGGGCCTATCCTATGCAGATGACTGGTATCAAGAGTGGAATATTGACAACTTGTCAGTAGGACAAATAAGACAAGTTATTGACAGAATGTATGTGGCCTACAAAATTATGTGCATGAAAGGAAAAGGCGAAATTGGAGCCTGCAAATCCATCATCCAGTGTTTCACTGGAACCCTCAGTAAGTGGTGGGAGATTACTTCATCCCCTATTATGACTGCGAAAATGGAATCTGAAACTATGATGGTTCTCCAATGAACAATATGATTGGAGCTTTAACTACGCTCATCCTTGAGCATTGGTGTGGAACAGAGACAAAGATCTCTGATAAACATGAAACTGTGTTAATGAATATGAAGTGTCAAAAAATGTCAGAGTATGACCAGTTTCATAAAGAATGGACTCAATGGATTTTTGAAGTCAAAGACAGCAAGAACCTGTTATGGAAGCAAGTTTATATGGCTGCCCTACCCAGTAGGTTTGTTGAATATCTGAAGATAGAGGATACTTTCTCCTTGCCTTATGAAACCTACACCTGGGGAGAAATTTATGCTATTGTAACTAAATCCCTTTTAGGACTTTGCACTAGCATCAAGATTCAAAAATCTGTCTCTAAAACATCTTACTTGCAAGATCAAAAGTCTGTGTGTGAACAATATGGCATTTATAATACAAACTTACAGCCTAGGACAAAGAGAAAAGAATACAAGAAAGAAAGAAATCAAAAGGGAAAGTTTAAATACGTTCCTAGAACTCATTTCTTTGCTCCTAAAGATATTCATTTGAAGACCCATAAAGAGCAGCTGAAGCAACAGATCAAATGTTGGATCTGTGGAAAAGAAGGTCCTTATGCTCACGATTGTCCTGAAAATGAAGCAACCAGAAAAAGCAAAGGAAAACTCTCGGCACAAAGAGCCCAAGAGTATAGGGAAAAACGGGCTGCTGAAACCAGAAGGCAAGTAAGGTTTCCTTGCAATAGATGCGGAAGCCCATCTCATGAGACAAATGATTGTCCAGATGCTCCATTCTAGCCAAAGCTTGAAGCACATCCCATATATGCTTCTTGTTATGATTCTTTTTCTGATAGTTCCTTTGATGAATCCTGTTCTGATTATGCTATGCTTGTAAATAAGCCATGTAGTTGTAAAAATACTTTTATTTGTACCTGTACAGAAAATAGCCAAACATCTGAGCCTGACAGCCCTGTGTCTACTCCTCTAGAAAAACTTAAAGTCTGCATGCACAGTTGGAAAGGTGACAGTGAAGCTCAAATGTTAGCCCAAATAAAGAGTCTTCCTGATGGAGATATAAAGACTGCCTTATTAGAGACATATGTAAAAACAGTTAAAGCTTAGCATAAAGGCCAAAATTCTGGTCCTAGAAAACAACCACTCTTCCTGGATGCCTCGTATGATAAGAATACCAAAACTTATATGAAGTTTAATAGGGCTCCAAAACTCCAAGAACTATCAATTTCTGATATTGCTAAAACTGTTGCTTCGCTAAAGGAAGAAGTTGATACGCTCCGACAGAGTCTGGCTAATCTAGAACAGAACCTTGAAGATAGCTATCCTATTGATCACTGGGCCAGGCAAGAAATAATGTCTCTAAAAGAAAGAATAGATGCTATCCCTCCACCACTTGAAGATGCAGAAGTACAAAATTATGAAACTCATTTTCCTACAACATCTTTAGTAGATGGGATATCAGGCATGCAAGTATTAGCCATCTCATATCAGAAGTATTATGTACAGATAGGGTTACAAATTGATGATACATTGTTTTCTCTAACAGCTTTGTTATACACTGGCTCAGATATAAACTTATTGCATAAAGATAAAATTCCTGCTAGATTTTGGGCTCCTAGCTATGGAAGTGTGACTGGTTTAGGAAACCAAGATGTTTCCTTCAAATATGAAGTTCCCARGGCTGATGTTTTATTAGAAGAATACAGTATTGGTATGAAATTTCATATTGCARACTCACCAATCGACTRTATTTTGGGAACACCTTTTCTTTCTATGGTCTCTCCCCATGGTTCTTGCACAATCAAAGAGAAGTCTGGATATTTTATYACTATTCCAMCCTTCAATCAGCATCCCAGCAAAACACTTCAGCTACCTTTTGTGTCARAAAKTTATAGCCAGATTGGTTATCTAACTTGTATGATACTTGTGAAAAAGTTTAACAATGAAAGTGGAAAAGCTGAAGTCCATCATTATGATGAAAGAACCCCATGGCCTATCTTTCGGGCAAACTGGATACCAACATGGCAGCAAAGATTTTATGAAACAGTTGAACTTGGGCTCCCAGGGCTATCCAGAAATTTTGCAGGTCTCCCCTCAAAGCACATTCTGGCGCAAATGCATCAGCCAATTATCACAACCTCCAGAGAAAAACTAACTGATTTAGGGGATCTTTCCAGGTTAAGAACAAAAAAAACACAATGGTATGAACCATCAGTCAGAGCATGGTGCCGCTTTTCTGTATCTCATTCATTTCAAATCAATAGGATGTAGGCAATCTCATATTGGCCTGAACAGAACCCAGCTAATATTGTTCATGGGTTAAATTATGAGCAGTACAAAGCATCTCTCGATCTGTTAATAGCTATTCGTATGTTTTTTGTTTAAAGTCTCTCTGTATAAGTGTCTGTGTCTTTCATTCGAAGCTTTCTAGCTTTTACCTGGTGAAAAGGCCAGCAGCTTAGGTGAAATCAGCGCACCCTTTGGGAAAAGCGGGAAAGTAACTTTCAAAGCCCTCCCTTTCTGTGTAAAAGTAGAAATAGTCCGAATGGATTTCGAGTCTATCAAAATTGTAGATAATTCTGCACAAATGTCTGTATCCACATCTGCTTCGTGTCAAATGATACACTACATGCCTTCAATAGCCAGTCTATACCCTAGATTAAAAGATTGCTATAAAGGAGCTAGGACACCAAATTCTCCCAAATATGGTCTTGGCTATATTGAACAATGTGATACTGTCATCCCCAAAAGTAGACTCTCCAATGCCTTACCTAAAACTTATCTCAACCAGCCATTGAAGAAATCATGAAATATTTAACTGTCATGACTAATTGTCAAAAGGGAGAACTACCAGAAGACTGGATCAAGAAAATGACAAACTGGGATTTGTTTACAAATCCAGAAGCAGAAGAATTTAACACCAGTACTCCTCCACAAGAAAAACAGAGATTATGTCAAAAATGGAAAGAGTAGATGAAGAGAAATAATTGTTGGCTCTCTTTTTATCATTGGAAGAGATCCATTCAATCCCTCTCAGTCCAAGTCACAGGAGAAAGTTCTGAAGCTCCTGGACATAAATGGAAAAGTACAGATGGCCACACAATAGAGTCAAAAACCACCTTTCCTCCTTTTCAGAGCATTATGCTTGAAAATGACTCTACGCATGCAAAGGCCACTCCCTTGTTGATTGACACTGGGAACCAACTATCTGGTATTGATAAACAAGTTCAGTCTGTGTCTGAACAACCGAACTGGACCAACACTGCCTTAAGAGGCATGGCAACTCAGCTATACCAGACAAAACCAGAAGTAAAACCTGAGCAAATCTTTGATCTGCAAGTTTCCACAAATAATGTTGTCCATGTTGTAAACCAAGTCCAAGACAAGCTTAAAAACTTGGATGAAAGAGTGGAACACTCTTTACAAGAAATCTCTTCTAAGCAGATCAAGAAACAAGTAGAATCTGAGGAAGAACTACGTGAATCCCTATCTACTATAGGCAAAACTCTATGTGATCTTAAGCCAAAACCCAAGAAAGAAGATAAGCCTATTCCTATTGCTTTCCTAGGATCTGCTCCTCACATCTCTATTCTTTCACCCCCTGTATATAATCCTTCTGCAAAACCCATTGCACAGAAATTTCCATTTTTCTTTCCCCCTGAATCTTCCTCTTCCTCTAAACCAGAAGCTTCTACAAAAGCTACAGAAGATCCTTTAGCCATGGTTAGTATTAGACGACCTTCATATGAAAATATACCACCCCATTCTTCCAGACCTTCTGCCCCTGATCTAGTTGGAAAAGGGAAAGTTCCCGAAGGCCTATCTTATGTAGACGATTGGTATCAAGAATGGAACATTGACAATCTGTCAGTAGGCCAGATCAGACAAGTTATTGACAGAATGTATGTTTCATACAAGATCATGTGTATGAAAGGAAAAGGAGAAGTAGAAGCTTGTAAATCCATCATCCAGTGCTTTACTGGAACCCTCAGTAAATGGTGGGAGATTACTTCATCCCCTATTATGATAACAAAAATGGAATCTGAAAATTTAAAAGATGAACAAGGGGATATTGTTTATCATTCTGATGGTACTCCCATGAACAATATGATTGGAGCCTTGACTACGCTCATTCTTGAGCATTGGTGTGGGACAGAGACTGAGATCTCTGACAAACATGAAACTGTGTTAATGAACATGAAATGCAGGAAAATGTCTGAGTATGACCAGTTTCATAAAGAATGGACCCAACGGATTTTTGAAGTCAAAGATAGCAAGAACTTGCTATGGAAGCAAGTATACATGGTTGCTCTACCCAGTACGTTTGTTGAGTATTTAAAAATTGAGGATGTCTTCAACTTGCCTTATGAAACCTACACTTGGGGAGAAATATATGCTATTGTAACAAAGGCCCTTCTAGGACTCTGCACTAGCATTAAAATTCAAAAATCTGTCTCAAAAACATCTTATTTGCCAAATCAAAAGTCTGTGTGTGAACAGTATGGTATTTATAATACAGACTTATAGCCTAGGACAAAGAGAAAAGAATATAAGAAAGAAAGAAACCAGAAAGGACAGTTCAAATTTGTCCCTAAGACTCACTTCTTTGCCCCAAAAGACATCCATCTCAAAACTCACAAGGATGAACTTAAACAACAGCTTAAGTGTTGGATCTGTGGCAAAGAAGGACATTATGCCCATACGTTTCCTGACAATGAAGCAGCCAGAAAAGGCAAAGGCAAACTCTCTGAACAACGAGCCAGAGAATACAAAGAAAAAAGGGTTGTTGAAACCAGAAGACAAGTAAGATTTTCATGCAATAGATGTGGCAGTCCATCCCATGAAACTAATGACTTTCCAGATGCTCCTTTTCATCCAAATCTTGAAGCACATCCCATAAAAGCTTCTTGCTATTCTTCCGATGATTCTTCTAATGAATCTTCTTCTAATCAGGGTATGTTTGTACATAATTCTTATGGCTATAACAATCCCTACCTCTGCACTTGTACAGAAAATAACAGTGAGTCTGACTCTAGTAGCTCTATGTCCACCCCTATTGAAAAGCTCAAAGTCTGCATGCATAGTTGGAAAGGAAATAGTGAAGCTCAAATGTTAGCCCAGATAAAGATTCTTCCTGAGGGTGATATGAAAACTGCTTTATTAGAAACATATGTCAAGACAATGAAAGCAGAACAGAAAAGCCAAAATCCTGTCTCTAGAAAACAACCACTCTTTTTGGAGGCTTCTTATGATAAAAACACAAAAACATATATGAAGTTCAATAGAGCCCCGAAAATTCAAGAGCTTTCACTTTCTAATGTTGCCAATGAGGTTTCTACCTTAAAAGAAGAAATTGGGACTCTTAGACAGAGTCTGCACAATTTAGAACAGAATCTAGAGGATAGTTATCCGATAGATCACTGGGCCAGACAAGAAATCATGACTTTAAAAGAGAAAGTGGACTCTTTCCCTCCACCTTTAGAAGACGCTATTTGTCCTCCAGAATCATCATCTCCAAAGACAGACTTCGAGTTTCCACAATCATCAATAGTTGATGGGTTATCAGGCATGCAAGTCCTACCTATTTCATATCAGAAATACTATGTACAGATACAGCTACAAATTGAGGAGACAGTCTTTCCACTCATAGCTCTCATAGATACTGGTTCTGATATTAATATTTTGCATAAAGACAAGATCCCTGCAAAATTGTGGGCACCCAGCTATGGAAGTGTTACTGGGTTAGGGAACCATGATATTTCTTTTAAATATGAAGTACCTAGAGCAAATGTTTTATTAGAAGGATAAAATATTGGTATGAAATTTCACATTGCTGAATCACCAATAGACTGTATTTTAGGTACACCTTTTCTTTCTATGGTCTCCCCTCATGGCTCTTGTAACACTTAAGGAAAACCTGGGTATTTCATCACTATTCCAGCATGCAATCAGCTTCCTAAGAAAGTTCTCAAGTTAGCGTTCATATCTGAAAGTTATATGCAAGTTGGATATTTAACATGTATGGTCCTTGTGAAAATATTTAACAATCAGAGTGGAAAAGCTGAAATTCATCATTATGATGAAAGAACTCCATGGCCTATCTTCAAGGCAAATTGGTTTCCATCATGGCAACAGAGATTCTCAGAGGTAGTAGAACTTGGTCTTCCAGGTATATCCAGAAATACTACGGGTCTTCCACCCCAGCACATTCTTAGTCAAATACATCAGCCTATCATTCAGACCTCCAGAGAAAAGTTAATTGATCTGGGAGATCTTTCCAGGTTAAGAACTACTGAAATACAATGGTATGAACCATCTGTCAGAGCATGGTGCAGATCTCATGTATCTCACTCTTTTCAAATTAATAGGATGTGTACGCTTCTCGATTGGCCTGAACAAAATCCAAATAATCTTGTGCATGGGTTGAATTATGAACAATATAAAAGAACATGGTTTAATGCATTTCTTTGGAAAGGTAGATTTGAGTTCTTTTATGCTCAAATACGGTTTTCACATATGTTCCGCGACTGGGAAGAACCAACTTGGTTAATGGAATGGTGGATAGCATTCAGAGTAAATCCTGTGAATATTAACCCACAAGTATCTGAGACTCTTTGTCAGTTTTCTCCATGGGATAGAGCATTAAATACCATCAATGATTTATACTCTGAAGAAGAATTCAAGGCCATCTTTATCCAAGAAAAATATCCATGGGTTCTAAGGACAAAGTTTATGCTACAGGATGCAGAAGATGATGGGGATCCTGAACTGCTTCGACAGGTGTACACTCAACATTGGGATCCATATATGTTCAATCATAACCGTTGGGAAAGGCCCTATGATTAATTCGAGTCTTGATGGCCGACAGTGGTGTTATAACCCAAAAATGCACCACACAGGTTTACCTGGCATCAGGCCAACTCATGCCTCTTCCTAGCCAAAGCCATGTTGAACAAATCCTCAAGAAACCACTTAAATCAAGGGACCCGCGCCCTAACCTTTCACTGGGAGCGGGTGACCGCTTGCTGACTTTATACTGCATGCGGGTATCCGCGGGCTAACCCACTACAGCCTGCGGGTACCTAACAAAGCAAAAAATCAGGAAAGTTTCCACCGGGACACGAGGTTTTTTGTCAGTTAACTGGAACTCTTCGCCATGCATGGCCGATAGTTCACCTAAAACCCTAGCTCCTTCTAGCCTATAAAAGGAGGGGTAGGGGTACTATTCAAAGGAGGAAAAATCATAGCAAAGAAACTCTGCCAAATTGCCAAGTCAGTTTTGTC
>JZKD02S0305905.1:658-19819 GCA_000966675.3 Picea glauca | reverse complement strand
TAAAAGGAGGTTGCCCCCTTGAAGAGGCTTATTATCTGAAATTATCTCAGTTTCAAGGCGTTGAGTACTTTTCCTGAGGTTTTTCCATGCTATATTGATGTTTGGTTCTTAACATGTCACAAATTTGACTCACACTTAAAAGATTATGTTTCATATCTTCTACTAGTAGAACATTTTCTGCCTTTTCATTCTTGTTCCCAATTCGGACTGTGTCTTTTCCAATGATTTTGGATGAATCATCATTTATGAAGGAGACTAATCCATCTCTTTCGTTTCGTAATGTAAGAAACTTGTCTCTATCACATGTCATGTGTTTTGAATATCCATTGTCAACATACCAACCACATTTCTTCTGTTTAGCTTGTAGAACGACTGTGCATTCTTCATTGCTATACTAATCTTGTTTTCTTATCCATGTCATTTTCTGAGGTTCTTGTTTGTGACTCTGTTGAGGTTCTTTAGGAGGGACTTTCATTTTGCAATTTTTGGCCATGTGTCCAAAATTGTTACATTTGTAACATTCCACTTCAGTGCTCAAAGATTCAAACCTGTTGTAACTTCTTCTCCATGTTTCACTAGGTCTTCTTGAATAACCCCTTTGTGTATGGCTCGCAAAGTAGTTATTGTTCTTGTTGTGAGATTTGCAATTTACAACTTTATGTCCAAAATTATTACATGCATAACATAAACCAAAAAATATAATTTGATACCTGGTAGTTGAAGATCTTCTGAAAGGAGGTTCTCTTATGAATCCTTCTTCTTCTTGAGGTCTGTCTATCTGTTGTTGATTCTGAAATCTGAATCTCCTCGGTGGAGGAGTGTCCCTGTAATCTTCCTTGTATATCTTTTTATCCCCTTTAATTGTTTCTGCATAACTTTTTGGATTTGTTTCTTGCTTTGTTGTTTTGGAGTTTGATCATTTTTCTGTCTGATTGTATCCAAGTCCGGACTTGTCAAGATGAGATTTTTGACTGCTGATAATGCCATCCAGAACTTTTGAGTTATTCTGCATATTTTTCTTTTGAATATCCTTTCTTAGTGTGACAATCTCTGCTTTAAGGTTTTCAATGATCCTATCCTTTCCTTCTAGTTGTTCTTTGAGTGCTTCTTCAATTCTTTTATCTTCTTCTATTTGAACCTTCAATTTTTTGATCATTTGTTCTAGTTCTTGAGTGTATTTTTTCTTATCTAGTTCTGCTTGTAGTTTCTTGTTTTTCTTCTTTTCTCTTTTGATAACTTCTATGGCACTCATTAATTCTTCTCAGAAGTCAACTTCTGCCTCTTCAATTTCTTCTTCATATTCTTCTTCGGAGTCTTCTTTATCAGAGTCTTCTACTACCATGAATAGAACTGTCCTTGTTTCACTGTCACTGACTTCATCTTCATCTGATGATGAGATGTCTTCTTTGGTGCAAAAGCTTTTCTTTAAAACTTTCTTTGTAGTTATTTTACCTTTATATGTTTGTCTACCTTTTGAGTAACCTTCATCATTTCTCTTTTTCATATGAGGACATTTGTTAGCAAAATGACCAATACCATCACAATTAAAACAAATTAAATGAAGCTTACCTCTATACCTATCGTTGGTTCCCTTGTTCAGTCTTTTGACGGAGTTGGCCACTTCTTCATCATCTTCTGAGACGTCGTTGCTGCTGCTATATTCTTCTTGTTCCTTTTTCTTTTGCTTTGATCTTTTGGATGCTTTGAAGATTGCTTCTTTTACATCTAGATTTTCCTGTTCAGTTCTCATCTCATATGCTGTGAATATTCCATGCAGTTCGTCCATGCTTATTGAGTTTAGCTCTGATCTTTCTTCTAGTGCTGATATCTTAGGGTTGAATCTCATAGGAAGAGATATTAGTACCTTTTGAACAATTACAGATTCTTCGATTTCTTCTCCCAATCCTATAATTGCATTCACTGTTTCATTGACTCGTAAGAAGTAGGCTGCGATATCTTCATCTTCCTTCATTTTTAGTTGTTCGAACTGACCTCTGTAAGTTTGAAGCTTTGCTGCTTTGACTTTTGAATCTCTTTCATAAATATTTTGAAGCTTGTCCCAAATCTCTTTAGCAGATTTACAATGTGCAACTTTGGTGAATACTGTATCACTGAGACCATTCAAGAGTGCATTTTTTACTTTGGAATTATTTTCACCGAGTTTCACTGCTTTGTCATTTGTTGGTGGAATTGCTGGTGCTGTGTATCCATCTACAATTGATTGCCAAACTTGAAATCCCTGTGCCTGCATATATGTCTTCATCCTTATGCTCCAAAAAACATACTTCTGTCCATCAAACTGAGGTATTCCATTTTCATACGAGTTGGTACTCTCCTTGATCTACCTTTCAGTGGTTAAACTGATTTCTGAAAGTACCTGCTCTGATACCAATTGTTGGATTACTGAGAGGGGGGGTGAATCAATAATAGCGTAATTATAAGTCTTTTTCTTCAAATGTTATATCAATGTAGAATTATTATCCAATAATGAGCAGTAAGAAATAAACAATCACACACATACACAGTACACCAATGTTTTACGTGGAAACCCAAATCGGGAGAAAACCACAGAACGTTTTTTCTTATATGTCTTGAAGAATTACATTCATTGGAAGCATCAATTTCCTTTGTTTTCCAGTTGCAACTGGAAGGAGGCTCCAACCCCCTAGTTTCTCATGCTACAACTTGAGGGAAGCTCCAACTCCCCAATTCTTTGGCTACAACTAGAAGGAGGCTACAACCCCCTATGTTCTCTGACTACAACCGAAAGGTGGCTACAACCACTTGCCCTTGCCCCGTCCTACCACACTGAAGTAGAAATAGAATTATGGAACCACTGTCACACTATCACTGTGAGATATACCGTTGTAAACCTGTACCAATAAATTTGAACCATGCATCAACCTATACCTCAACCTGTAATCAACCTGTACCATAAACAAGTGCATCAACCATGCACCAACCTGTACCAAACAACCTATAATCAACCTGTACTATAAACAAGTGCATCCAACCATGTACCAAGTATGTACCAATCATGTGTCAACTACTCATCAACTATGACTCATTAATATGTACCAACATTATCAACTATACACCTCATGTATCTGCCAACTCATCAACCATGTACTCAACATGTACTTCAACCAAAATCCCTCATCAATTTCATCATCCAAATCTGATTTGTAGCTCTGTAATAGACCTGGTGTATATGATCACATTCCTGCAAACCTTCCTTAACTTTAACAACAAGATACTAGCATTTTCATCAAACTTTTCTTTAGTCTCACATGCCTAGTTTTGAATTAGTCAACAACCCTAACTTGAAGTAATCATAACTTTGAATCTATAATGTATAAAGATTTGAAACTGATACACAACATTCTTCAGTATTTTTTTTGCAATTCCTCCAGGTGTCACTACTCAGAACCTCTCAGAAAAGGAGTTATAGTAAAAATGGCATACCTTGCTTAATTCTGGCTTATTCTAGAGAGTGACCTTGTAGAGCATGCACCGCATGAACTATTAGTTGAATTGATATGAAACTGTTACACAACATACTGCAGACTGTACCATAACCAACACATTTGGTCTCACTAAATTTGGATCTGTTATGAAGAAGTTATGACGTTTTTACCCGAAACACCTGTTTTTTACTAGTTTCAGGACTCGCCACAAACCCTATTTTCCACAGAGTGTAACTCCCAAAATACAACAACCCAAAAGATGAATTTTTTACCACAGATACTTGCATATGTTTTCTCAATGGAATAACAATTTCATGGCCTGAATCATTATAGAAAAATTTTTATAGTGAAAATGGTGAGATGACCTATAAATAACATACCTTAGAAAGCACCATCAAAAGAATTCACCCTTCCTTGCATTTCGACCTTCTTTGCTTCACCTTCCCTCAGAAATTCGGCTTAGATATCATTGGTTACCTCAGACACCTATAGATATTCAATATTCTCAAGTGTAATTAAAATGAGAGAGCCTTGCCTCTTATTTATACTCTCCAAGTAACTTCCTTAAAAACATCTTCTAGGTCACTTGGCCCACTTTCCTTATTTTGGGGTTAACCCACTTCTAATTTCTCCATTAAATTTATTATTGAAATAATTTATTTTGTATTCACTTTGAATTATAATACACTCATCCTTTCACTTTATTATTTACCTTTTAAAATCATCTTAAACCACTTTGAGTACTTTGACCTTTTGGGGCTTCTAGATGACATATGAGGGTCCTCCAACTTCGTAAGGCCATAACTCTCAAACCGTAAGGAGTTATGTGACATTCCACATACCACCAGAAATGGAATGACATGTACTATCCATATAGAATAGTATTACCTTCAAATATAGCAAAAATCATACTGTTATCCATCAAACAAACTTGGGTCCATTTTCCAAACCTAGGTTCTCCAACTTCACATGGTCACAACTCTCTAACCGTGAGGAGTTATGTGACATTCTACATACCACCAGAAATGGAATGGTAAGCACTATCCATGCAGGATAGTTTTCATAACAAATTCACTGTTCTTCATCTCATTATTCCACAACTAAGCATGGGTTCTCTTACTCCTCAAAGCGTCTTCCCATGAGGGCTTTCACCATAAGGGGAACACTTTGGAGTTCATCCATATTTACTTCTTATCAACCATGAAAAAACAATAATGAGTCATATTTACATCAAACAATCTTGGGTCCATTACCCAAACCTTTGTGCTACTGGGCTTTCTTCAAGGGTTGACATCAATGACAACCAACCTTAATCAACATCTGCAATACACAATTAACAAAAGTAAAAAATTGATAGACTTTTTGTGTCACTGATTCACCCCCCCCTCTTCTTAGTGACACGATCTCATCCATCATGATAGAATTGACAAAATTATGTCTTATCCCTGGGTAGCGGTGCTTCTTTACTTCACAATGCTCAACAGAATTTCTGAACTACAATTTTATTGTAGAACAATAACAAATTCTACAATACTCTGCACACACAGAAACTAATCCAAAATATTCAAATGCAAAAAGAAAATACTCTCACCTACACTAATCTACTCCTATCCTAAGGAGGACTACACCTTAAAGACTTTCATTTTCCTGGGCTCTCCAGTGAGGAAGTTAAGCCCAATCCTACTCTCATACCAAGATAAAATAGTGGAGAGTAGACATTATGTTCTTCACACGCAAAACTGTTATCTGTGTGTATTATATAAAAATTGGTACAAATACAATAGGTTAATAGGTTTATGTAGAGATATCTAAGTTGTTGTTTGATCGAATTTATCTCAAATTTATTTAAGGAAAGAGAATTTATTTCAAAGTTAGGAAGAGAGGTCAAGACAATATGAGAGTGGGGTGGGGGAATATTAGATAAAATTTCTAATATTTCCCCACCCCCTCTCAACAAATCTCTAACAAACACAAACCAAAATATGATCATTACATTAATGGAAGCATTATTTCCGACAACCCCTACCTAGGCTATAGAACAATTTGCTTCTATCAACAGATCGTGAAATATCAACAGATCATGAAATAACTGTTCATTCTCTTAGGTATTCAATAGTCATTCTATTAATATATCTTTGCAAAATGTTCTCTGATAATTTATCGATAACTTTTGTATATAGAGTTGGGAAATTTTCTAGGATGTTGATCCCAAGGCTCTCAAATTATGAAATCTAGCCGCACTACCCTTGCTTATAGTAATCAAATCCGCGCATATTCTATGGGCACTCCCAATGCTACTTCCCTTAACTTTTTAACGTGTCGGGAAACACAAAATATGGCCTATTTTGTTTGAATTTGTGGCGATTCTTATAATTCATGTAATTCATTTACAGAGTTTGCAGATCAATGACAGAAGGACTGCAACATGTTTGCTATATATGTTTGACTAAACAAGCCCTAGCTCCATTTATACTAACATGGGTATAGATCCCGTGTAATCCATATAAGAAAAGGGATAAATCCACATGGTCAATTTTCGGGATTGAGCAGGTAAGTATGTGAGTAGTGATGAAAAAATTTGATTAATCCCATTCACATCCACCTACACAGAAAACCAACAATGGAAACAAAACAAAAAGGGAAACAATAATCTCACACTATCTACCATTTTAAGAAACATCGTATAAACGTCGCCTTGTTATCTGTTATTACCCTTTCTCTGTAGGCTTTGCCACTAAATTGATAAGGCCGCCTATGACGATGGATTTAAGCTCAATAGAATATGATGTCCATGATAGAGAAAAGAATAAAATGAAGAGAGAATACCTTGTAGACGAATTCTCTCTCTTTGAGCTCCAAATCTCTATCCAAGCTCCACCAGATAGCCTAAGAGATTTGACTACCGAGGCTCGTAAGATATGAGTAAAAATAAACCCTCTTTAGGGTTTCATAGGACTTAGTTGTTCGAGCTCTGAAACCCTAGTTCATCGGAACCGTCCATTAAATCGATGGTCTGAATTAAATACTCGTTTTTTATTACGAAAGGATTTTTTTTCTTTATTAATTATTGTGAATGACTTTTGGTAAGATGGTAAAATGGACGTTTTTAGTGGTGAATGATATAACGTTGTTTTTTTATTGGTTATTGGTTAATATGTAGTTTTTAGTGTAGGTAAGACAATAAGTTAGTGATCAAGATAGAAAGGAATTTGGTAAGAGTAAAAAATTTCCCTCACACACCACTAACCAATTATTTTAAATAGTTAGGTTTTGTTTACATATGATAATGTTGTTGTACATCATAGTATATTTCAAGTGACTAGATTTTGTTTGCACGTGATGATGTTATTGTATATCACAATATATTTCAAGTAGCTAGATTTTGTTTGCACCTCATGGTGTTGTTATACATCACGATTTTGATATTGTATCAATAAAAACTAGGCTAATAACTATGATTATTATAAAAAAATTATTGGTTTGAAAAAAAAATTATTTATACTTTATCAAGTTTTAATTCCTCATAAACACTTTTGTTTTTTTTGACATCTTACTTATTCAAGTGAAAACTTTCAAGTTATTGCAACCAAGTGCAAATCCTCACCCATGAGGTGTAGATCAGTTGGTTTGTGTGGGGTTTAGTCTCCATCAAGTCACTAGTAAAAATCTCATGGGGAGGGATTGAGGGTGGGAGCCATTTGTGCGGGAATCAAACTCTCCCATGGGGCATCTAGGCTCGACAGGATAGGTAGCACCCACAACCATCTTTACCATTTTTTAAATTAACATAAATTCATTCTAATTTTGAAACTATTAAACATCCAAGAAATTAAAAAGCTTAAAAATTCAAATTTTAATGTAGTTAAATGGTTTTAAAATTTGTGCCTTAATTTGATGGATCCCTTAAATGATCAATAAATCTAGGATTAAAACATATCTATCTTATTTTTTCATTTTTCATGTACATTGTTTTATTAAATTTTATTTATTTAAATATAAAAACTATAAACACCTCTTGATCCATATGACAATCCAATGACAGAATAGACAATAATGTCATTTATACAATATTTCTTCCGAACCAAGTACACTCATTTTTTTTTTCCATCCATCCTCCCATATTTTCATTCGTGTCAACTAATTACTCTTTTGACACGATACATTTAAAAAAAATAAAAAAATCACTATAATCTTGGTTGCTCTAGATCCAAGCTTCAGCCCTCAGTTGTAATAGCATTTTGAAGTTTCATTTAATTCAAATAAAGCATTTTTAAGGTCACTTTAAAGTCACCTAGTTCATTCTAGATAGCCCTTGTGTATTTAGGATCCTTTGCTGTTCTAATTATCATTATAAACAGTTTGATGAGCAAATGAAGGTCGATGCAGACCATATATGATACACGACTTGAAATATCAACATTTCAAATCACGATCAAGATCACATATGATACATGACTTGAAATATCAACATTTCAAATCACGAACCATAAAACATTTGGATAAGATCACATACTGTTGTTTATATCCCACATATTAGGGAACATACTAACAACTATCTCTCCCACTAGAATTGCATATGCAAATTGCTATCTCTTCCACTTGCATTGCATACGTGATGGGGGGGTTGTGTGTGTAGTAGTGTTGAGTGTATAATGCAATGCCAAAAAATAAAAAACAAAATATATATTTCACAATGTCTATTCATAGAATTCATGTGATTGTAGAGCTACTCTGAATTTTGCTCCTGAACCACATAATATTGGACACCTCTTTGCCATGGACGGGAGCTCCAGAGGGAGAACGAAATCTATGATCTCAATTACAGTTGTAAGACATTTTCATAAACCATAGAACCATATGTTTAACAACCTTATAAACTCTCATTCTATGCCATAAAAAAGCACATTTGACTAAAGAATTCACATTGCTAACAAAACAACATATGGTCATTCAAAAATATAGAGGTATATGGAGCCAAAAAAAAACTATTGGCCAATATTATTTACCACAAAAAAAGGCTCATGTGATCTGTATGAAGAACCATATCCATATGAATGTTTTCAAACCTGATCACAATGTCTGAAATCCAACGAGTTTGAAGGATAAGCCATGGTACCAAATCCTAACAGTCAACCAAACTTGCTTAGGGACTATGGACTCAATGGATATGGTTAATTTCAACCCACATTTACATTATTTTACTCTTAGCAGTAAATAAATCAACAACCCAGCCAATTTCAAGAGATTTCTATATCAACAAATTAAATCACCCGAGATTGAGGCCATATAAGTCTGGCACGTTATAGCACGGACAGAGATACAATACAGATTCACAAAAGGAACACTTGACAGTTGAAAATTAATTATATAATTTGATCTCTAAATCAAGAAAAGACAAGGATCGATGACATCTTACTTAAGCATGTAGTTCCAATTCCCCAAAATGGATTCAATTCACACAGATTTAGCAAATAATGGTATTTCCCAGTACAATGTACACAGAGGTAATAGTGTGGGCAAATATACAATAGAGATTCATAGAAGTAAAGTTCTCAGTTGAAAGTTTATTATCTAAGTCGATCCCTAAATCATCAAAGCACAAAAGGGTCCATGACATCTTCCTAAGCGTGAAGTTTGAACTACCCAAAACGACCCAATTAAATTACAAAGTAATAAATTTCATGTCAATCCAAACAGTTCACAATTTAATGCTCCAGTTCATAATAAGAATAGCTTAACCTTATTAAAAATTTGTCGACATAGAGTAACATTTTTATATGCAAAACCAGGAATAAGGATAACTATATGCAACTTGATGAATCTAATAAGCAGATACATAGATATCATAGAAAAATAATTCACGAACCACATGCATCAGCTCAAAATGATCTAAAAGATTATATCATATCATGTATCATGTCAGATTTGCATTTATTATAAATGTAATATTTAGATGATTGCAAAGCTATATCTACAATTAGGAAAGGAACTTTAATAAAATTTGAAATGGAAACATAAGAGCAATGAGGTAAAGTTTCATCAAGGAAACAAGTATGACTTATTATTGCAGTGTAAGGTTTCAATCATTAACATGTTAACATTGTTCCAGATAACAACAATTTACACAAACCCAATAACAAAAAGCACTTAATTTTAGCCGTAAAAGAGAAAAAAAGCAAAAATTTGTGAAAAAGCACGACTCTATAATAACGCTTCTTCACACAAAATTTGTAATAATTGTTTTAACTTGAATTTCAATCCATAATTATTGTTCCAACTCCCCCCCAACAAAATTTGTAATAATTGTTTTAACTTGAATTTCAATCCGTAATTATTGTTCCAACTCCCCCCTCAAAATTAAGATAGGTCTTAATCCCCCAAAAAGAATCGAAATATGTTTATCACAGAAAATTAAGTGCCTTCCACGTGACCTATTTGCATTGAAAAGAAAAGAAAACTCTAAAGCTAATCCATTGAGAAACTCCAATCTATAATCTGAATAATATCATCATCGCAATCTTCTTGCTTCCCTTTCAGATTCTAAAAGAGTAAGGACATCACCCTCTTTGACAGGTCCCTTTACGTTCCTCATGATGAGCCGGTTTTGATCATCCAAAAACTTGACTCGTACCTGTGTGACTTGACCTCTTGACCAAGTATGACTATTTACTTTCACCACAACTGCCAACTTCACACATGTATCCATGATTTCTTGCTAAGATATATAGTCTCAAGCAGAGTGAGTAATGCTATATGATCACCAAAACAAATTAATGAGGTAAATCACTATACTAAAAGCATAATGCTAATGACTGAAAGAAAAACCCGTAAGAAGCCAAAGTAATACATTCCTTGAATTAATGTGGTAGACTTGTCAGCACTATAACCATCTATTATGAGGCAATTCCTTGAATTAAGCACGACTAATTCAAGAGGAACAAAATATTTTACTTACCCAAATAAACACAATACTTAAGTTGTGTCAAATTACACAAATAGTACAGCTGCATGGATGGTGCAACTTGCGTACTTGGGATTCTAACCACTAGAAGGTGCATATGGAGACAATTCAGAAAAAAATGCAACGAAATAATGATTGATGCATAAGGAAAGACTACCTGAAGTTCCCTTTAATTGGCTTGATTTTAAGGGTTATTTAACCCATAGCCAGAAAATTGATAAAGAAACAAACATTGATCAAGTTTTCATCTGGGTATTGAAGATGAGTTGCAAACCCAAATGCAAGAACTTTAAATGCCCCACAAAATTGATTCACCCAACCAATATAAATTACACAATCAGGATTTTCCTAGACACGATCATGTCCAAACTCTATCCTACTAAGCAGGAAGGCCAAATACATAAGACAGATGCACAACCAAAAGACAATAACATGGAAACCATGTGCACAACCAAAAGACAATAACATGGAAACCATGTGCACAACCAAAAGACAATAACATGGAAACCATGTGCACAACCAAAAAACAACGAGGTAGCTATCATGAATGGTTCCAAATGTGATGATCTTTTCAATTGTTTTGTTGTTGATTACAAGCATACATGTAATATGAACGACTGCCATTGTAGGATATCTTTGTAAGTAGAAGGTTATTAACCTTTTGGATCTAAAGAACATGTATACTTTCTGAACTACCTTAGTTCTCCGATTTTCTACTTTTTGTATTGATCTAGGAGTTTACCCATGCTGGATATACTCTTTTAGTCCCATTGACCTACTTTTGTGGTTATTCATTGTACACTATAAAATTATCTTGTCTTATCTTATCTTATCTTATCTTATGTGTTGATGAAAGCCATGTTGACACATTAATACTTGTTTGTACCTACACTGGAATGTACTCTTTTAATCCAATTGGCCTACTTTTGTGGTCATTTGTCTAGACATTTATAAAAGCCAAGTTGCCTCAGTATAACTTTATGTAGCAAAGTCCCATTCAAGTAAGTGGTGATTTGATACACTTGAGCCAAGTGATGAGCCTCTTATCACTCACCCTTCTAGACATATACGAATCTCAACACCACAACAGGGTTTGGGGTTGTATTTGGACAGAAACCACCTAATTTTTGGCTAGAGATGTATAAAAAATACCATGACATGTCCTTCATAGATTCTCAGGTGGAACCATACATGAATTGGTTGATAAGATAAGATAAGCTTCTACCCATATATTGTGTCCCACATGTGTTTGTGCATTAAGAAAAGAATCAAAGAAAAGAATCTTTGCCAGGTTGAACAAATCATCGTCAATTATTCTATCATTCCCATGCTTCGAAAACAAATAATGTTAAGATGGAGGCATGGTATGATGATCCTTGACAACCACTCTTTAAAAGTCCATGATTAATACATGGACTGAGTTGACAATTTGTTTTATTTTGTAGTTAACAAGATGAGTTACCAATGTGGGAATATCCTTGTGAATACCCATCTCTTGCTTTTGTAATAGTTGTATTTTAAAAATTGAAGGATAAAATGTCAAGGAATTCTCAACTCGGCTTTTGAATTCCTTATTGCTTATAGTTTTAGCTTATCTCAGTCTATTTGGTCTTTTTGCATGTACACAATCCCTCTCCAAATTGCTACGATAGAAGAAAACAACAGTTAAAAAAAATGTAATTTGCATTAAAGAGCCTATTTGACCACGATGTCAAAGCAATCAAAAAGTTCCATTTTCTCCGTCAAGACAACATCATAGTTAAAAGTGTCAAGTGTGTATGGCTAGTAGTGATGTTACACATGCCTCTCCTATTATGCTTCTAATTCTTATCACCTAGTTGGACCTAATTAAAAGATGTCAAGCTGGAAAATGTACAGTGTGGAGACTAAGCTGGAAAATGTACATTGTGGAGACTGATGAGAACAAGTCTTCTTAGCTTCACTACATAACTCAGTTTATGTCACTTTGATGTTTTGGCTGATACACGTTTACTAATCTTAGCATTTGTCTTCTCGACAAGACCATGTTTACTAATCTTGGCATTTGTCTTATCGACAAGACCATATGTACCATAAAATAGCATAGATCCATGTTAATGCTAGAACCATTAAAAGCATAGGCTCGTTGTAACATCCCCATAAATAAATTAATTTTTAATTTGGAATTCTTAGGAAAAACTATTTCCGTTTTTGGTAAAATTCGAAATTGGAATTTTTTTGCCATTTATGGCAATTTTGAATTTTGAATTTGGTTAAATGTAATTAATAATTATAATTGTTGGGTAGAGATATGATTTGACCCAACTAACTATTTGATTATGACACTTGTATGAAAACATAATATTTTATATTTATTGCAGGAGGACAAATGGAACAACCATGTTAAAATCAGCTGACCATGACTCCATGAGTGGGGAACATGTTGGAACTACCTCAGGGCAGATTGTTACAAGTGGAAAATCAGGAATTTGGCCATTGGAAGCCCCTGAAAATCAGGGATTTGGAAAGCTGTGAAAATTCCCAAGGGAGGGAAAAGACCTAGGCAAAAATGACTTTGGATATATAGCATATGAGAGGAGGCAGGATGCTGCCAAGTATGCTAGGAAAGGAATTACCTCTTGCTGTTATGAACACTGTTTCTGAAGTGTGAGGCAAGGAGGAGTATGCTGGGAAAGGAATTACCTCTTGCTGTTATGAACATTGTTTATGAAGTGTGAGGCAAGGAGAAGTATGCTGGGAAAGGAATTACCTCTTGCTATTATGAACACTATTTCTGAAGTGTGAGGCAAGGAGGAGTATGGTGGGAAAGGAATTACCTCTTGCTGTTATGAACATTGTTTCTGAAGTGTGAGGGAAGGAGGAGTATGATGGGGAAAATATCATTGGTTGCTTTCCGTTATGAACACTACTTGTTGAGTGTGAGGCAAGGAGAAAATTTCTGAAGTGGAACGACATTGCCAAGGAGGAGTTCTGAGTTATCCCTCATGGATTCATGGTCAGGTTAGGGGGTGAACATGACAAGTGATTTGGCTGTCGTTCTAAGGTCTGGAGGAACGTGGTTGTTCCATTTGTTGTTCGACAACTTATGTTCAGATATGTCTACTTTCTCCTTCTCTGTTTGCATGTCATGATGAATTATTGGCTGATCGAATTGCATTTGTTTAAAAACGAATGAAGTACTCTATTTTATATAATTCTGAAGGAATGAAATGAAATGTAGGGTAAACCCCTACAGTTTAATTGTTAACTGTTGAGAAAACCTTTTTAAGTATCTTGGCCGGAATGAAATCGAAGTTTGGTAATTTATTAGGAAACATAGTTGTGTTACATAGAATACTATTTCATTATATTATGCTAGAGATCACCATCAGATCAATGCCTCATATATATATATCTGGTTATTTTGTTTTGCAAGTGAATTTAGGATTGTGCAAACGCTATTCTGGAAGTAATTCTTGGATTTAAAACTTTTACATACCTATGCGTACAAACATCACCCTCTGGATTATCTCTTAATTCTGGGCGATTTGTTCTATCGAATTAAATTACTGTTGGAAGGATTATACAATAGGAAATAACTATGCGTGTGGACATATATAAATATCCATGTATAGATAACTATACAAATTGCATGACTCATTTTAAATGTCTAATATATGTATATTCGACAAGTGCTAAAACATAATGGAAGACAAACAGTCTAATTAATCATAAACACATTTCTAGAAAATGAAATAATGAGAAAAGAACAACTTAACTAGTCATAGTTGAATTTTATGGAAATGAAAGGATGGAAAGAAATTAGTCTTCCTAGTCACAAATGAAGACCTGGAAAGGAAAATAATAAACAAATAGGCCAGTAGATCGCATACATAATCTGGAAAATAAATTGATACATTAGTAAGGTAATTGAAGTGAAGAGTATATACCCTCGAATCATATATTTCTGTAGTAATACTCGAAAAGGAAACAAGAAATCGTTTGAAATTCTCTATAGGATCCAGAGTAAAAATCGGAAGAAGCCAAGACAGACTCACTATTCATAGATACATATTGCTATTCATCCCAGAAAAATTTATATAACATATCTATTGTTTTAAATGAAGGGATTGTTCATGTTCCCATATAAAAAATAACTATACAACTTGAATAAGGCTACAGCCATGTTCAATATATACCAATCATTTATCTTTCGCAGTAATAAGGTTGATCCTTATGCCCTTCCATTAAATTTAGAGGTACATAGTTAAAGAAAATAGGCTATCGTTTGAACGAGCAGTTTGCACCCATGATGATAACATTATGGTTTTAGAATCGTATCAACCCTTAGAAAACCTAGGGCCTCCTTTAAGGGTGGAAAAATGAAAATCGAATACCTTTTTGTGCGCATGGCAGGGGCCTATATCTAGGACTGTGCATGGTTGAAGTCCATGTAAAGAAATACAAATCAGTATTAGTATTAATAAACATAAGTAAGACGAGTATAATTTACAACAGAACGATTAATGATAGGAAAGGTTTATGCCGAGTTACACTTAACTTGAGATTTGGGAATCTAGTGTCTTTCCCTGTCGCATTTTAGTTGAGCAGACGTCCCAGGCCGAAGGGAGGGTAGTCCCAGAACTTCCTTATGGGTACCCTCGCAACAACATGGTCCCATTATTAGAAATTGGCTACCAAAACGTATAAATCCAACTCTTTAGGAAAGAAGATAAACAAATAATCATTTACATTAAAATCCAAATTTGCATGGGTCGCGCGCTATGAGCAGGATGAATGCATTACTCACACTTTACACATAGAGTAAAATGTTATATGCTAATGACATCATCAAAAATTAATAAGGACCGACTGTCTATGCTGAAAGGATGTTTGTAATTGAAGTTTAAATGCAGAGTTAACATCCTTGCCGAATTTACGAGGCTTCGAATGGTGTTTACCATGCAGACAATAATAAATGAAAGACAATAACCCAAATTTAACTACATATTTAAATAATTGGATATTGCAGGGTATGTTCTTAAAGCGAATTATTCGATACACAAAACCCCATATTTTATATATGGATCGATACCAAATGAAAAAAACAGAAATCTTTCAAAAAAAGAGTTACAGTCATAAGAGTCAACTAGGGGTTTGGAAGAATACATCGATTGGTAGACTTCCAAGCAAAATTCATCGCGATAGTACTCGCCAGAGGAAAGAAACGTTATTAAATCCTATCGTAAGAATTTTGCTTTCACTTGAACAAAATATAACATACACAAAGAGTTATGCTTGAGACCGAGCCATCTCAGTCCCGAGCTTTACCACATCAGAACTGTTACTGTAACCTAAATGATTCTCCACACAAACGTACATGTAGAGAGTTATGCTCAGGATTGAGCCAACTGTGGTGTCTAGCATGCAATACACCGGGTGAATTTTTCCCTACTAAAGCAAGTTCTGGACTAAAACTTCCGCGTAGTCTCCCAGAGGCTCAACACCAGCACAACAGAGGGATAACAAAAAAAAACAAAAAAAAAACACCTATGAGTAAAAGCAAATACTTTATCCCTGATAAAATGCCTGTACAAGATTGTTGAAGTCAGGACAAGAAGACAGAGTACCGAGATCGTTCAGAAAGGTTTTAGAACCAATAATGGAGAAGTATCCTTACCTAGTTCGGAGGAGACGTCTAGTAAGCATTTCAACATCCGTTCTATTTTCGTCATGAATAATCTCTCCACAACTTATACATCAACTCGACCCTCCACTGTCATCCTTGGAGAGGTTACGCAGAGTAATGCAACTGAATGGAGGAAAACAAAACCTCATTAGACTCTTTCAGAAGCACAATGAGAAGACAGTTAAGGAACCTGTACCTTGCCATGTGCTGTTTGGGAGGTGTCCTAACCAACACTGGACATGAAGGCCAGGCGGCAGGCCTCGGAAGGGACTCTGTGCAGACATCGATTAAAGTGACTGACAAAGGATTCAATGTGACCCTGACAACCACACTCCCGTTTCTCCCGCCGAGTTAATGCAAAAGAGGACGGTGGCTCAGAACTTTTTATTCGTAACTAGCAAGGCAAGTTCTCGTTTTAGTTAGGGTAGCGTCCGGTTGGATTTCCTTATACAACTCGCACAGAGGGTTACTAACCTCAAACTCCAACGATATACGACCCACTCCTTCAGCGTTAGATGGGACAGGAGTGAGACTCGATCGATCTTTTCTGTTGGCCAAATTTAAGACTAAAGTTCTATGTCACTTTTACAGTAAGACCATGTCATGTATAGTGAAATTATATTGGGATCCTGTATTCCATGTGATCTGGTATATTTATACATACATTATTACTGTCACGATGAAAGCGTTTCCATAAAGATTTCAGGAGATACCCTTTTGGAAACATTCGCATCCTAGAACTATAAGCTGTGAAAAGCCTTAACGACATAAATCGTGATACCTATAAATATATGTAAGGACATATATAAAGGAATGCAATAATTGGAAGACTTTAAATCTACATAAAGGGATTTAGTAATTAGAAGAGATGTATACTTATAAGTGTAGATGCACCTCTCTCTCTCTCTCTATATATATATATAATTTGAAAACAGGTAAGGATAGTATGGAATGCTATTAATACTTCCTATTGATGTTAAAATTGTCAAGGAATGCGAGAGGCTAAGATTGGCAAGGCCATCCCTCGATTTACTTATGAATACTATGTTACATAAGAAGCCTCGGGAATATAAACGAGGAAGGAAAACTTAAGTCTGTGAGAGTTGATTAGAGATGACGGTTGTACTTGTAATTGTTCTTATGCCTTTTGAATCTATTGTTCGTAAGGAAAAGAATTAATGTCCCTAAAAAAAATTTTATTTTTATTTTTTCAGAATTTTTGGGGTACATTACACTCATGCACTCACAAAGTGTTGTACATTACCCCAGATAAAATAGTGGAGAGTAGACATGATGTTCTTCACACAAAAAATTGTTCTCTGTATATTATATAAAAACTGGTACAAATACAATAGTTTTATATAGAGATCTCTGACTTGTGAGATCCAACTTATTCCAAATTTAGGAAGAGAGGTTGAGACAATATTTCAACAATCTCTAATAAACACAAACTGAATCTGATCATTACATTAATGGAAGCATGATCTCCAACACCCCTCCTTAATGCTTACATTATTGAAAATAATACTAAAATCAAACACAAACTGAATACTGTTGGAAATATGGCTACAACAGAGATGATGCAGATGATCAAGGTTGTCATTGATGGCAATCGATTGTTTATGGAGAACAGAGGCAGGAACATAGAAGCTGAAACACAGACGTTGCAACACAAATGCGAACTGCTGAAACACAAGTGTTGAATCACAGATGCTGAAACGTAGATGCTGAAACACAAATGCTGAATCTCAGATGTTGAAACGTAGATGCTGAAACACAAATGCGAACTGCTGAAACACAAGTGTTGAATCACAGATGCTGAAATGTAGATGCTAAAACACAAATGCTGAATCTCAGATGTTGAAACGTAGATGCTGAAACACAAATGCTGAATCACAGATGTTGAAACGTAGATGTTGAAACACAAATACTGAATCACAGAGGCTGAAACGTAGATGCTAAAACGAATGCTGGAACACGACTGCTGGAACAAGGATGTTGGAACACGACTGCTGGAACACGGATGCTGGAACACGACTGCTAGAACACGACTGCTGGAACACGGATGCTGGAACACGACTGCTGGAACACGACTGCTGAAACATGACTGCTGGAACACGACTGCTGGAACACGAATGCTGGAACACGACTGCTGGAACACGACTGCTGGAACACGGATGCTGGAACACGACTGCTGGAACACGACTGCTGGAACNAAAAAGCTATTAGAGGATAATAAAAGGGCCTGGGACTCAAAGCTCAAATTTGCACTTTGGGCCGATCGAGTGACAACAAAGAAATCCCTGGGTCTGTCACCCTTTCAGCTTGTTTATGGGATTGAGGCTGTCTTCCCCACTCAGCTTGCCTTGCCTGTGGAAAATATCCTCCAACACTATGAGGGGGAACCTAACCATGTGCTCAGGAGGATCCATCAGATGGTGGACGTGCAGCAGATCAGAGAACAGGTCCTGGACAAAGCTTACAATAATCATCAGAAGATCAAACAGGCTTTTGACAGGAAAAACAAGAAGAAAGAGTTTGAGCAGGGTGATCTGGTGCTCAAGTGGGATGCACCCAGGCAAGAAAAGGGAAAACACAGTAAATTCGATGCCCTCTGGTTCAAGCCTTTCAAGATCCTTGAAGCGTTTTCAAACAACACTTACAGGTTGCAGGATCTGGAAGGCAATGAAGTTTTTAGTGGCCCAGTCAATGGGAATTTTTTGAAAAAGTGTTTCCTATGAGCCGCAATCGGCTCGTTTCATTTTGTTTTGTAAATATTGTTTTTGTTTTATTTTTGTTTTTCGGGCTAATAAATGACTCCATAGCCCAACAACAAAGGCACTAGGTCTGCAAAAGAGTTCTTAGAGCATCACAGGTGCGACTCTATCCCCCATGGAGCCGAATGTTAGCGATTTTTTTGGTTAAGGGGGTCGGAGGCGAAAGAGAAGGGTTTAAAACCCACTTGTCCTAAGTTTTATGCGCAAATGCATCCGAATTAAACGAGAATCAGTTCTGGACGGTCTAGATCCACGTGCCCGGATCAACGACGCGCGTTGGATTCCGAA
>JZKD02S0305872.1:0-19821 GCA_000966675.3 Picea glauca | reverse complement strand
CGGGATCTTCACGCAATGGATACCATTTCTTGCTAAGGGGGGAGGATTAATCCATGCAAAAATTGGTGGCCACCCACCTATCCACGAGTTCAAAACAAGGGTTTCCACCTTGGCAATTTTTCTACATATTTTCGAGTCCTAAACTTCCAGGGCCATTTTGAGGCCCTAAACAATGTTTTTTGGGCCCACCACAATCACACTGTAGGTTTTAGCGAAAGTGTGATGGAAAAATGCGTAGTCCTTGGATATATCTTTCAAACTAGCTATTGTGCGCCCCAAACAAAGATCATATGCAAAAGTTACACCCTTGGGAAGTTGACATACCAACTTACCCCATTGGGGCCTACACGACTTTTGGTGTTTCATCTTCTAGGTTAGGGTTTTGGATTTTATTTATGTTAAAAAGGCCTCTAGAGCCTAATTGTAAACATCATCATCATCTTCTTGCAAATGAGCATAGCCATCACATCTCTTCTCAGAGATAAGCTACCACCATTCTAGCGAGTCATTCACTCTATAATTTTATAGTTTCTGTACATTCTCTCATTAATAAAAATTGTGCATTACTGTATCTTTGTGTCTATTGCAAGATTTCTGTGCATCTCACAATATCTCTATATATTTCACTGTTATATCTCTGCCTTCATTTTGTTCTAAAAAATAATCCGGATCAAAATGTTTGTAGTCCACATTGGGGACTCAATTGAACTTGAGCACATCGTATCATCTTGAAACATATGGGAAAACTAAAAGAGTAAATAAGGTTTTGGAAGAAATGCTTATGATGTATGTTATGCATAACCAAGCCCATTGGAAGAAGTACATACCATTGATAGATTTTTCCTACAATAACAATTTTCATAACTTGATTGGAATGCTTCTTTATCAAGCTCAGTATGGAAGGCCACGCAAGACACCATTGAGTTGGGAAAGGTTAGATAACCTAGTGATAATAGGGACAAAATTGTATCAAGAGATGGAGGAGTAGGTGATTCAAATTAGAAAATGGTTAAAGGAGGCACATCATAGAAAAAAAGTTATGCTAATGCACATAGGACTGGTTGAAGTTATGAAGCATGAGATCATGTTTTTATTCGTATAAGGCCTAATACGAGTACCATTCGGTTTGGGAAGGGAACAAAGTTGTCAGCTTGATTTCTAGGGTCGTTTAAAATTAGGGAGAGAATTGAACCCGTTTCCTATCGTCTTGTACTGCCATAACACTTGCATAAAAATCATGATGTTTCATGTATCTGTACTATGACATTATGTTGCTGACAATTCTCACAAACTGAATTGGAAGGAATTGTAGGTATCAGATGCGGGAACCATTATGCATATTGGACCATAGGGTCTTATAGCTCAGGCACCATTTGGTGGACCAAGTTAAGGTATAGTGGGACAAGTATAGCCCAAGATTTTCTACTTGGGAGGATGCAGAGACCATACAACAAGATCATCCCTCACTTATTTTTACCATAAATTCGGTACAAAGTTTCCAAAGGGTGGGTGTATGTAATTCCCCATTTTGACCTAGGAAACTAGAATTACTTATGGCCTAATTGTATTTTCATTTGCTTATTATTTATGGAACACTATTAACATTGGCACTTCAAATTTTGGACCTGTGGACCTATTTGTATGTAAATATTATGAATGATTACCATTATGTTATTGATGATGGATGTTATGTGATATACTTCTAACATGCAAATTTTAATTGAAAGATCTTGGTACATGGATACCACGTTTAATGTTATGTCTTAAATGCAATCACATGTTAATAGTGTATGTAGGTTATGCATGAGTTCACATTATAAACTAACCTACAGATTGAATGGGTTATGTAATAGCCAGAGGAGTGTGATAATAAGTGGTCAATGTCATGGACATTGAACAAGAAATATTATAATAGGAATAATTTTTATGCTAATTTATATTGGTTCAAATGCATTTCTATGATATTTGAGAAAGTGTAGGTTTTTCAAATGGCACGACTGCCTAAAATTGGATATTCAATGAAAAATTTCCCAGAACATAGTTCCACAATATGATTCAAGATATGGTGTTGACCCTAGTTCTATCCGGAGGGTTGGAGGCATTTAACACCATATATCCTCCAAAGCCTGGAGTCTTGGGAGAAAAATGATAAGTCATGCTCCCCTAAATGTGTGATGATGATTGTTGGTTGCATGCTAGAGAATCTTGTTCAAGGTAGTTCACACTTCTACTTACATGTTCTATCTAAAGTTAGGTCAATATAGTTGACACTCCAGTACAATCCAATAGATGAAGGATATGATCGAGAAGGTGAAAGTAGGTTAGGGAGACATGGTGTTAGGAGTAGTTGAGAGTGTTATGGAGTTTTAATCTTATAAGAGTAGTGCCTAACTTATTCCTATTATTTTATATTAAATGCTTAACTGCATTACACTTATCTAGGAAAATGTGGCATTCATATTAAACTGTTATGATTGATGGATTTCACTAATGATGTTAATGATTGATTTATTCATTATGAGGTTGATTTCACTATCGATTGGACTGGAAGAATACTGAAAATTGGATTATATGTGACGATTATTGTCATTAGTACATGCACAAGCTATGTATGTTTCAACTACACATACATACCTTTCACGTGTACACTAGTATTTTATTGTTAGAATACATCAGTATGGAGATTAGCGTGATATGCACTTTATTAATATGATACACATATAAATACATGATCTATGACCTTTGTATTCAATACTCGAGATGTGTCAATACTCAATAATGAATTCTTTGGGATGACCGATATATGTTCTTGGTTGTTGATGACCATTGCCAAAAAGTGATCCACCCATAGTGATTCTTTACTCTTACATTTTTCTTACATTTGGAACATCTATCGAAAGGATGATTATGCTTTCCATAGTGCTCACAAGGACGAAGATAAAAACAACGATGCTCCATCTGGCCAACTCGATGATGATGTTGGAATTTAGGAATCTAATCTTGAATGGGAACATGTGAAGTTGAAACTTCTTGAAGGAATCCAACACTTTGGAAATGAATTGGTTTAATATAATCATGAATATGAAAGATAACTTCCTTTTCATATTCGATACATGTTTTGTGTTTATTGTCTTTTATTTCTTTCCAAGGTCTGATGACTGGCTTGAGAAGAGAAAGCTAAACTTGTTCATGCACAACTTCATCTTCATCTGCTCTTGTATATGAATTTGGCTCTTGAGTTGCTCTTGCACTGGCTACTGATTTGAATCATCATCATCGAAAAGAGGGTTGTTTTGAACAAGGACTAGTTCAGAATGATAAATATTCTTTCGTTGAAGTTTATCATGAATAAGTTGAGTATGAATTTGAAGTAATTCTACTTTGTCTTGCGAAGCTTTCAAATAAGTTAGAACATATTGACGAGTTTCTTTGTGAGTTGTGACCATATTGTCAACAATAGAGAGTATTAAAGTCTTCAATAACTCTAATAATTCATCAATTCAAGCCATTTAAAGACTGACTTAGACCTCAAAGGGTTTCTTGTGACTCCGCCATTTAACAATCGGATTCTACAATTCAAACTCAACGAATGAAGGGTTGTCGGCTTCTACCGAAAATTCACCCATTTACAATGTAATTCAACTTAACTTTAGAATGTACAAGTAAACTTACAAAAAAACTATTTGCAAGTTACCGTTGTTCTTGATTCTAGAGTTGAATTGATTTTCAGGATTAGATGTGCCATCGATGCTTTGAGTTTGTCGATATTTATGATCCTATTGATGATCCTTGAATAAACCTTTGCTTGAAACAATTGGACATGCTTTAGAAATAACCATGTGAATCTAGAAAATTCTTTAAAGAAAAAAAAAATCTGAATGCATGGACTGTTGACAATTTGACATGGTCAGACATTGTCCAATTCAAACAATAAAAAAATGTTGTAGTGTATAAAATTCATTTTATGAATCCTGAAATCCTCTTGACTTTCATATGTTTGTTCCAATCGTAAATAGAAATGAAATAAATCACAGAGGGATCTACAAAGCATCATACATTAAAATAAACAAAGTAAAGAGAACACTTATTACATGCTAGAAAGAGCTCAGGCTTCTTATGCTTGGTCAATGTATTTGGTATTACTTCTTTCAAGAGACTACTACAGACAATGCTTCTAATTATTTTCTAGTCTTATGTTGATTCAGATCAAAGCACAAAGTTGAGATCATCTTCTAGTAGAACTATGTGTAGTATGTCAAATGTCAGGGGGACATAGAATTTCCTATGCAATCCATGTTCGAATGATCCAACTTCCAATAAATGCGTTGTAAGGTGGAACGATTATGAATCCCACTTGTGTTATATAATCTTCTTTTGAAATGGGAAGAAACAATGTTGTTTATAAATTCATTGAGAAAAATGCTAGTGGTTTATGGGTTTGAATGATAAAAGGAGACCCTTCTTGATTGGATCTCTCATAGTTCCACCATTTTCGATTTGAATACACAATATAAAATTCATTATCTGAACAAACATCGGATGTCATATTCATTATTTAAATATCTCCTCGTCCCATCGATGGTTTTATCTTCAGATAGTAGTGTCAATATAATTCACTGCGAGCTTCTCGTAAGTACTAAATCAGATTCATCCTGTGAAACTTTCCAAAATAAATCGCGTCGATGACAAATATGGCGACACCAACTCCTACTGTGAGTGGAAAAGTGAGTTTGTGATCGAATCGTAGCATGAATCTGGTGCTTTTCCCTCTAATGTTGTGTCCATGATGATATTTGCTGGGGATTTGGAAGTGGGAACAATCTAAGAATGTGTGGAAATCCTACAAGAAAATGAAAGTGAAGTTTACGATGGATGGGCGTCTCTACGTCTCTGATTTCCTCAATGGATTGGAGAGATTCAATGATATGCTGGTTGATGGTATTTACAAGGAGAGTGAGAGAGATTTGAAAATGACATTGATAGGAATGAGGATGGCAGACTGGCAGAGTAACACAGACTGGTAGAGAGACAATCGACACACAAAAAGATGTTTTTGCATGAGAATGAAAATGCCCAAGAGAATAAATGAGACAAAAGGTTTTCTAGACAAGCAAAACTCAACTATGGACAACTACAATAGGTTAATTAAGGCCCTAAGAACTGTAGGTTCTCTGATACCAATGTTAGAATGCACACTGATGTAGATCAATGTGATATATCTTTTATTAATATGATACACATATAAATACATGATCTATGATCTTTGGATTCATCTTCCAAGATAACACCAATGTTGGAATGCACACGGATGTAGATCAATGTGATATATCTTTTATTAATATGATACACATATAAATACATGATCTATGACCTTTGGATTCATCTTTCAAGAGACCTCTTGGAAGATGAATCCAAAGGTGATAGATCATGTATTTATATGTGTATCATATTAATAAAAGATATATCATGTTGATCTACATTAGTGTGCACTCTAACATTTATAAATGTATTAAATTAAGAATGTTTGCTTATTTGACCTAGATGCATAAATCTTACTATAATTATTAAATTAAATGATTGAATAAAGTTAATGATATTAATTAAGTGAATTGATTAGAGTCAATGATATTAATTAAGTGGATTCATTAGAGTTAATGATATTCATTAAGTGATTTGATAGAGTTAATGATTTTGATTAATTGAATTAATTAAGTAAATTAATCTAGTCTTATTATTTTTATTAAATGATTGAAATATTTTGTTATTTAATGTGTGTGTGTGAGATACACATTAAGTGAAAAGTACTAAAAGTTGGTATGCAATTTATTTCTATTTATTAAGTTAGGAGAGTTGATAGAAAATATGGTAGGAAAGGCAGCCTTTCAAGGAGGAAAGGTGGTATAAGAAGGAGAAGGAGAAGGATAAGGAGGAGGTTTGAGGGTGCGAAGAAGGGGGATTATTTTTTGAAGTGATTTTCCTNCGGGATCTTCACGCAATGGATACCATTTCTTGCTAAGGGGGGAGGATTAATCCATGCAAAAATTGGTGGCCACCCACCTATCCACGAGTTCAAAACAAGGGTTTCCACCTTGGCAATTTTTCTACATATTTTCGAGTCCTAAACTTCCAGGGCCATTTTGAGGCCCTAAACAATGTTTTTTGGGCCCACCACAATCACACTGTAGGTTTTAGCGAAAGTGTGATGGAAAAATGCGTAGTCCTTGGATATATCTTTCAAACTAGCTATTGTGCGCCCCAAACAAAGATCATATGCAAAAGTTACACCCTTGGGAAGTTGACATACCAACTTACCCCATTGGGGCCTACACGACTTTTGGTGTTTCATCTTCTAGGTTAGGGTTTTGGATTTTATTTATGTTAAAAAGGCCTCTAGAGCCTAATTGTAAACATCATCATCATCTTCTTGCAAATGAGCATAGCCATCACATCTCTTCTCAGAGATAAGCTACCACCATTCTAGCGAGTCATTCACTCTATAATTTTATAGTTTCTGTACATTCTCTCATTAATAAAAATTGTGCATTACTGTATCTTTGTGTCTATTGCAAGATTTCTGTGCATCTCACAATATCTCTATATATTTCACTGTTATATCTCTGCCTTCATTTTGTTCTAAAAAATAATCCGGATCAAAATGTTTGTAGTCCACATTGGGGACTCAATTGAACTTGAGCACATCGTATCATCTTGAAACATATGGGAAAACTAAAAGAGTAAATAAGGTTTTGGAAGAAATGCTTATGATGTATGTTATGCATAACCAAGCCCATTGGAAGAAGTACATACCATTGATAGATTTTTCCTACAATAACAATTTTCATAACTTGATTGGAATGCTTCTTTATCAAGCTCAGTATGGAAGGCCACGCAAGACACCATTGAGTTGGGAAAGGTTAGATAACCTAGTGATAATAGGGACAAAATTGTATCAAGAGATGGAGGAGTAGGTGATTCAAATTAGAAAATGGTTAAAGGAGGCACATCATAGAAAAAAAGTTATGCTAATGCACATAGGACTGGTTGAAGTTATGAAGCATGAGATCATGTTTTTATTCGTATAAGGCCTAATACGAGTACCATTCGGTTTGGGAAGGGAACAAAGTTGTCAGCTTGATTTCTAGGGTCGTTTAAAATTAGGGAGAGAATTGAACCCGTTTCCTATCGTCTTGTACTGCCATAACACTTGCATAAAAATCATGATGTTTCATGTATCTGTACTATGACATTATGTTGCTGACAATTCTCACAAACTGAATTGGAAGGAATTGTAGGTATCAGATGCGGGAACCATTATGCATATTGGACCATAGGGTCTTATAGCTCAGGCACCATTTGGTGGACCAAGTTAAGGTATAGTGGGACAAGTATAGCCCAAGATTTTCTACTTGGGAGGATGCAGAGACCATACAACAAGATCATCCCTCACTTATTTTTACCATAAATTCGGTACAAAGTTTCCAAAGGGTGGGTGTATGTAATTCCCCATTTTGACCTAGGAAACTAGAATTACTTATGGCCTAATTGTATTTTCATTTGCTTATTATTTATGGAACACTATTAACATTGGCACTTCAAATTTTGGACCTGTGGACCTATTTGTATGTAAATATTATGAATGATTACCATTATGTTATTGATGATGGATGTTATGTGATATACTTCTAACATGCAAATTTTAATTGAAAGATCTTGGTACATGGATACCACGTTTAATGTTATGTCTTAAATGCAATCACATGTTAATAGTGTATGTAGGTTATGCATGAGTTCACATTATAAACTAACCTACAGATTGAATGGGTTATGTAATAGCCAGAGGAGTGTGATAATAAGTGGTCAATGTCATGGACATTGAACAAGAAATATTATAATAGGAATAATTTTTATGCTAATTTATATTGGTTCAAATGCATTTCTATGATATTTGAGAAAGTGTAGGTTTTTCAAATGGCACGACTGCCTAAAATTGGATATTCAATGAAAAATTTCCCAGAACATAGTTCCACAATATGATTCAAGATATGGTGTTGACCCTAGTTCTATCCGGAGGGTTGGAGGCATTTAACACCATATATCCTCCAAAGCCTGGAGTCTTGGGAGAAAAATGATAAGTCATGCTCCCCTAAATGTGTGATGATGATTGTTGGTTGCATGCTAGAGAATCTTGTTCAAGGTAGTTCACACTTCTACTTACATGTTCTATCTAAAGTTAGGTCAATATAGTTGACACTCCAGTACAATCCAATAGATGAAGGATATGATCGAGAAGGTGAAAGTAGGTTAGGGAGACATGGTGTTAGGAGTAGTTGAGAGTGTTATGGAGTTTTAATCTTATAAGAGTAGTGCCTAACTTATTCCTATTATTTTATATTAAATGCTTAACTGCATTACACTTATCTAGGAAAATGTGGCATTCATATTAAACTGTTATGATTGATGGATTTCACTAATGATGTTAATGATTGATTTATTCATTATGAGGTTGATTTCACTATCGATTGGACTGGAAGAATACTGAAAATTGGATTATATGTGACGATTATTGTCATTAGTACATGCACAAGCTATGTATGTTTCAACTACACATACATACCTTTCACGTGTACACTAGTATTTTATTGTTAGAATACATCAGTATGGAGATTAGCGTGATATGCACTTTATTAATATGATACACATATAAATACATGATCTATGACCTTTGTATTCAATACTCGAGATGTGTCAATACTCAATAATGAATTCTTTGGGATGACCGATATATGTTCTTGGTTGTTGATGACCATTGCCAAAAAGTGATCCACCCATAGTGATTCTTTACTCTTACATTTTTCTTACATTTGGAACATCTATCGAAAGGATGATTATGCTTTCCATAGTGCTCACAAGGACGAAGATAAAAACAACGATGCTCCATCTGGCCAACTCGATGATGATGTTGGAATTTAGGAATCTAATCTTGAATGGGAACATGTGAAGTTGAAACTTCTTGAAGGAATCCAACACTTTGGAAATGAATTGGTTTAATATAATCATGAATATGAAAGATAACTTCCTTTTCATATTCGATACATGTTTTGTGTTTATTGTCTTTTATTTCTTTCCAAGGTCTGATGACTGGCTTGAGAAGAGAAAGCTAAACTTGTTCATGCACAACTTCATCTTCATCTGCTCTTGTATATGAATTTGGCTCTTGAGTTGCTCTTGCACTGGCTACTGATTTGAATCATCATCATCGAAAAGAGGGTTGTTTTGAACAAGGACTAGTTCAGAATGATAAATATTCTTTCGTTGAAGTTTATCATGAATAAGTTGAGTATGAATTTGAAGTAATTCTACTTTGTCTTGCGAAGCTTTCAAATAAGTTAGAACATATTGACGAGTTTCTTTGTGAGTTGTGACCATATTGTCAACAATAGAGAGTATTAAAGTCTTCAATAACTCTAATAATTCATCAATTCAAGCCATTTAAAGACTGACTTAGACCTCAAAGGGTTTCTTGTGACTCCGCCATTTAACAATCGGATTCTACAATTCAAACTCAACGAATGAAGGGTTGTCGGCTTCTACCGAAAATTCACCCATTTACAATGTAATTCAACTTAACTTTAGAATGTACAAGTAAACTTACAAAAAAACTATTTGCAAGTTACCGTTGTTCTTGATTCTAGAGTTGAATTGATTTTCAGGATTAGATGTGCCATCGATGCTTTGAGTTTGTCGATATTTATGATCCTATTGATGATCCTTGAATAAACCTTTGCTTGAAACAATTGGACATGCTTTAGAAATAACCATGTGAATCTAGAAAATTCTTTAAAGAAAAAAAAAATCTGAATGCATGGACTGTTGACAATTTGACATGGTCAGACATTGTCCAATTCAAACAATAAAAAAATGTTGTAGTGTATAAAATTCATTTTATGAATCCTGAAATCCTCTTGACTTTCATATGTTTGTTCCAATCGTAAATAGAAATGAAATAAATCACAGAGGGATCTACAAAGCATCATACATTAAAATAAACAAAGTAAAGAGAACACTTATTACATGCTAGAAAGAGCTCAGGCTTCTTATGCTTGGTCAATGTATTTGGTATTACTTCTTTCAAGAGACTACTACAGACAATGCTTCTAATTATTTTCTAGTCTTATGTTGATTCAGATCAAAGCACAAAGTTGAGATCATCTTCTAGTAGAACTATGTGTAGTATGTCAAATGTCAGGGGGACATAGAATTTCCTATGCAATCCATGTTCGAATGATCCAACTTCCAATAAATGCGTTGTAAGGTGGAACGATTATGAATCCCACTTGTGTTATATAATCTTCTTTTGAAATGGGAAGAAACAATGTTGTTTATAAATTCATTGAGAAAAATGCTAGTGGTTTATGGGTTTGAATGATAAAAGGAGACCCTTCTTGATTGGATCTCTCATAGTTCCACCATTTTCGATTTGAATACACAATATAAAATTCATTATCTGAACAAACATCGGATGTCATATTCATTATTTAAATATCTCCTCGTCCCATCGATGGTTTTATCTTCAGATAGTAGTGTCAATATAATTCACTGCGAGCTTCTCGTAAGTACTAAATCAGATTCATCCTGTGAAACTTTCCAAAATAAATCGCGTCGATGACAAATATGGCGACACCAACTCCTACTGTGAGTGGAAAAGTGAGTTTGTGATCGAATCGTAGCATGAATCTGGTGCTTTTCCCTCTAATGTTGTGTCCATCATGATATTTGCTGGGGATTTGGAAGTGGGAACAATCTAAGAATGTGTGGAAATCCTACAAGAAAATGAAAGTGAAGTTTATGATGGATGGGCGTCTCTACGTCTCTGATTTCCTCAATGGATGGGAGAGATTCAATGAGATGGTGGTTGATGGTATTTACAAGGAGAGAGTGAGAGAGTTGCAAATGACACTGATAGGAAAGAGGATGGCAGACTGGCAGAGTAACAGAGACTGGTAGAGAGACATCGGCACACAACAGGGATGCTTTTGCATGAGAATGAAAATGCCCAAGAGAACAAATGAGACAAAAGGTTTTTCAGACAAGCAAAACTTAACTATGGACAACTACCATAGGTTAATTAAGGCCCTCAGAACTATAGATGCTTTGATACCAATGTTAGAATGCACACTGATGTAGATCAATGTGATATATCTTTTATTAATATGATACACATATAAATACATGATCTATGATTTTTGGATTCATCTTCCAAGATAACACCAATGTTGAAATGCACACTGATGTAGATCAACGTGATATATCTTTTATTAATATGATACACATATAAATACATGATCTATGACCTTTGGATTCATCTTCCAAGAGACCTCTTGGAAGATGAATCCAAAGGTGATAGATCATGTATTTATATGTGTATCATATTAATAAAAGATATATCACGTTGATCTACATCAGTGTGCACTCTAACATTTATAAATGTATTAAATTAAGAATGTTTGCTTATTTGGCCTAGATGCATAAATCTTACTATAATTATTAAATTTAATGATTGAATAAAGTTAATGATATTAATTAAGTGAATTGATTAGAGTCAATGATATTAATTAAGTGGATTCATTAGAGTTAATGATATTCATTAAGTGATTTGATATAGTTAATGATTTTGATTAATTGAATTAATTAAGTAAATTGATCTAGTCTTATTATTTTTATTAAATGATTGAAATATTTTGTTATTTAATGTGTGTGTGAGAGATACACATTAAGTGAAAAGTACTAAAAGTTGGTATGCAATTTATTTCTATTTATTAAGTTAGGAGAGTTGATAGAAAATAGGGTAGGAAAGGCAGCCTTTCAAGGAGGAAAGGTGGTATAAGAAGGAGAAGGAGAAGGATAAGGAGGAGGTTTGAGGGTGCGAAGAAGGGGGATTATTTTTTGAAGTGATTTTCCTTGGAAGGATATTGGTAAAAATATGGGAAATAATAATTTACACTTTGGATCTGGACATACTTGGGACTTTGGATTTGGACATACTTTGACTATGATTTCTATTGACTTTGGGCACGGAGGGCTAGGAAACCATCCAAGGTTTTCCTGGAGTTAGGGAGCCAACAAGGCTATTCCTAGCTGGTTAAGAGGTTAAATATCCAGTTTGGGAAGTTGGGTAGTTGGGGAGTAGACAAAACAAAGGGGGAAACTCAACTCGACTATTTCAAACATATTTTTGAGGTATTATTGTTTTATATTTTAAATCTCTAAATTAGTATGAACAAATTGTTTAATTAGGTTGCATAGTAAAGTTTACTTGTAGGTTATATTAAGGAAATGCAACATAAATTATTACCATTTTCATATACTCATAATAATGTTTTTATATAATAAAAAAATAATATGCTTTTATTTCAGAAAATGTCCTATGAAGCCTTGTGAGAAACACACTTCACACTAGTCTTGTTAGGACATGTTCACACATCAAAAGGATGAAAAAATCTTAGAAGAATAAACAAGGGCATTAATTAAGAAAAGGGATATGAAAATAATAGGATATTGAGGTAAGCATCCCAAGCCATCTACCTCTAAAAAAAATAGAGTTAGTAACAAAAGATAGATTTGGAGAGTTGAGAAGTCAAGGAAAGCCATATCAAGATTGCCGTAGGGCATTGAGTGGACAAGGATAATTAGGACAAACACCATTAATATATACGGATACTAAGAACTTTTGAGAAAAAAGAAAGGATATTGCAATAGAGATGAAATCAAAGGAAGGACATCTAAATTATAATACTAAGATATTGGATATACCAATTGAAAAAGATGAAGAAAAATAAGGAAATAAAGGTACAATAGGATGGGTCAATAATGAATAATTTAGAGAGACAAAGTACTCATAAAGGAAACATGAAGGTAAAGAATACGATGGAGAAAAAGATAGGGAAGACAAAGGACACAAACATGTGAATAATGAGACAAGGGAAAAGAGGAAAATGTTAGGGCCAACAATGGAAGGTGTGAAGGAGACAAAAAAAAATGAACATATAGAGACACAAGGCACAAAGTAGAAAGAGAGTTTAAAATAAAAGCTAACTAGTGAAGTTCCACTAAAGGGAATGACACATGAAGACTAAGAGATTGTTTCCCCCTTCATTTATGGAAGGTAAGATAGAGTGGTGTTAGCTTAGAAAACATAAAATTAAGGTCATGAAATTAATTTTTGGAACTTGGAACAACTCACAAAGGAAGGAAGAGGGATAAAGGTGGTTGGAGAAGAGTAAAATTTATATTACAAAGAATGCAATCCCCAATTTTCTAGGAAAAATGAAGTTTGATGATTGCATGAATATAGTTGAAGACTTATGAATTGAGTGTTAGGCATTAATGTTAGTGAAATTGGCTAGTGGTTTAGGGTTTTTGATTGATTTCTTGTTCCCTCAAGCTTTTATCATATAAATCCATAATATAAGATTTGAAAAAGGTTGGTTGATTAATTATTAATTATTAGGAGAATCATTGAGGTTTGTTGAGCTCAATATTATAAGTGCATGGATTGTACTATTTGTTGGTAATGATGAACATATTTTATCATATGGATTTAATTATGTATTTGGTGATCACTGGGTTTAATAGAAGAATGAATGCTTTTTTTTCTATCTTCCATCTTGTTGTTTATATGGATAATGTCTATTTTATGCTTATTCAATTGTGTTTTATGGTGAATGAACTATTGTTATAATAGTGAAAATTGTGTATTGTGGTTAATGTTGGTATGATTTCATAGAGGTAGATAATGGGGGTGAATATTAGTAAGGCTATACATTCATCCTAATGTCTAATTTACATGACTAACATCTAGGTAATTCACTTCATATGAAATTGATCCAGGTTGATATTGGTGGCCACCCACCTATTCCAACTGGATCCTCTTGACAGTTTTTCGTTCATCACGTTCTTCTCTAAGTCTTTGTAATTATGGGTTCTACACTTCCGTGGCTATCATAAGCCCTACATGGATTTTAGGTGGATATTGGTGGCCATCCACCTAATCCACTTGGCTTATTTTGAAAGTTTTAATGTCAGTACATCTTTCTGTACTTCCAAGGTTGTTTTGGGGCCCTAAAAAATGTATTTTTGGATTTCCATATTCAAAATGTAGACAATGTTAGAGTTTGACAATGTAATGTGTAGTTTTCAAAAATACCTTTCCAACGGGCTATCACACGCCTAAAACAGAGGTCGTATGAAAAATTTATGACCTCAAGAAGTTGAGGTACCAACTTACCCATTGGAACCCACATAAATTTTGGTGTTTCATCTCCTAGGGTTAGGTTTTTGGATATCTAGGGTTTTGAAATTCATGAGTAATGTTAAAAAGTTCCATGGAGCCTCATTGTAATCATTCTATTTAGAAGGATGCGCGTAGCAACCAAATCTCTTCTTAGAGATAGCTACCACCATTCGAGCAAATTGTTTTCAGTTATGCAGTTTTAGAGTTTCATCCTATTCTATTTATTCAATAGAAGTTATTGTTCAATGGATATCTGTTGTTGTTCTCCATATCTCTGTGTTATTGTATTCAGTCTGTTATTCATTTTGTTCCACTCATAAATCCGGATAGTGGTATCAAAGTGGTCTGCTCTTCATTTATTTTTCTTCGTGCATGTCCCCGACAAGATCTAGGTACAAGAAGTTGGGACTCGAACCAATCAAGCATTTGCAAGATCGGTCACATCGAGCCTGACAACAACCCATGGGGGGAGAAAATAAATATGATGGACTAGGAKATCCTTTTAAAATTTTGCTCRAGGAATMCCTTGCGTGACAAAGGAACGAAATGATRKAAAAATTTGCAYGGATCCTTCGRCARTTKCCCATAGGAGACACATCTTCATCAAGTGKCCATGMAACCCCCTTCAAGGTACAAACATATTTTGATATTCCATTATTTGAAGGAATTATAGATACAKATGTTGTAGATAAATGGTTGAATCTGCTYGAAGGGTAATTTTCAGTCCACAATTTTTACGATAGGGAAAATATTACTTTTGCACTCCTCAAGGCCGTCCCCCATGTTAAGGAYCGATGGGATAATTACTTTGAGAAAAGGGCCATAGAGGAATCTGCTATATTTGTGGATTCCCCCATGTGGGATTCCTTCAGGGATGCCWTTAAAGAACAATACTACCTTKTTGGAAGCTACGAGGAMCARTACACAAGATGGAMCACCCYGYGTCAGGAAAGGGACGAGACAGTACCATATTTCACYGATATTTTCCATACCCTRCATACATAATTGGGTATCAAAGACTCTGAATGAAATCTGGTGCTAAAATACCAYGGTTGTCTCCATAGATACATTCAAACARAAATGGAATTTCTCGACATCACATCATTGGGTACGAATTATAGATATGCTATCAAGATCGAGCATAAATTTAAGCAGAAGAGGCAAGAGTTTGGATCTGCAAACTCCTCATAGTTGAAGCAGGGCAAAGGTGGCCCCAACCCACAAAACAAGGGACATAACAAATATGGCCACTCTCATGAAAACTAGTCCAAGCTGCAAGGTCATCAAGAAGTTGGACCTGCTGATGACACCACACCCGCAACCCAACACCATTGACTGGCTTTGCCAAGGAAGAGATCTCCATGTCAACCAACATTGTCATTTTCCCTATGATATCAAGCCCTTCAAAGATGAGGTATTGTGTGATATTTATCCCCTTAAATTTTGTGATGTTCTTTTAGGACAACCATATTTGTGGAAGAGACATGTTGTGTATGAGTCTAGACCCCACAATGTTATTATTACTTTGGGTAGACAATTGTACAGGATACCAGAGGTAGCGCCGCCTATTGCTATTTATTTAATCTCTACTAAGAAATGCAGTAAGGTCATTTCACATACTGGGAAATTCATCTTCTTTTTGATTCGTGCTCACAGTAAGCAGAAGGTCACTGCCCCATCTGTGGCCTCTTCATAGAGCCTCTCTTTGCAACAGAAGCAAGTGGATGGGATCATGGAAGAGTATATAGACATATTCTCCTCACCCACTGGGGTACCAACACACTGCCAAGTCAAGAAACCAATTGATCTAACCCCCGGTGCACCTCTGCCTAATGGACCGGTCTATCATTGCTCACTGATGGAAAATGATGAAATCAAGCATCAGATCCAAGAGCTACTTCAAAAGGGGCACATAAGACCCAAATCCTCCCCTTGTGGAAGCCCGAATGTACTAATGCAATATAAAGATGAGACTTGGCAGCTCTGCATTGATTACATAGTATTAAACAAAATCATAGTTAGGAACCGATACAAAATTTCCCAAATTGATGACCTTCTTGACCAACTCAAGGGGGAAAATTTCTTCAGCAATATTGACCTAAAGTTTGGATACCACTAGGTTCCCATCAAACCAATTGATATATGGAAGACAACTTTCAAATCTAAAGAAGGTCTCTTCGAAGGGTTGGTCATGCCCTTTGGCTTAACAAATGCACCAACCACTTTCATGAGGTTGATGGATTATGTATTGAGACCCTTCACCAACTCTTTTGTGGTGGTATATTTGGATGCCATCCTCATCTTCAACATAACTTGGGAGAAGCACATGCAACATATTCAATAGGTTTTGAGCACTCTGCGACAACACAAGCTATATTCCAACTTGGAAAAATTCTCCTTTGGCATGAACATGGTCCAATACTTGGGCTACATTATTAATGATAATGGGGTACATGTGGATCCAACTAAGATCCAAGTCATTCGTGATTGGCCAACCCCAACCACACTAACTGAGATTCATAGCTTCTTGAGACTTTCCAACTTCTACCGACAGTTCATGTTGGGATTCTCCCATATTGCATGGGCCCTCAGCCAAGTGACCAAGGGTGGTGGAAGGGAAAAGTTCACATGGGGAAGGAACAATAATGAGAATTTGATGATATGAAGCATCGCTTGTGCTTAGCTCCAATACTCTCCTTACCCAATCTACACCAACCGTTCGATATTGAGACTGATGCATCTGACTATGCTATAGGCGTAGTTATCACTCATCACGATCATCCGGTAGTATACAATAGTGAGACATTCTCAGATACTATTCAGAAATACCCCACCTATGACAAGGAAATGTATTCCATTGTACAAGCCTGTCGTCAATGGAAACATTACATTCTAGGAAAGGAGACAATCATCCACACTGATCACAAGACTCTTCAGTTCATACAGACACATGGGAAGTTGCAGAACGACCGCCATCATAAGTGGTCCACCTACCTGCAGAATTTCCATCTCAACATCAAGTATAAGACAAGGAGCAAATCGTGTCACTGACTACCTTATTCGACCTCCTGTGGTTGCACTCACCACTGTGCTCCATTCCTGTGGGCATGAGGCATATGAGTGGCCCAACTTTATCAGCAAGATCCAGACTTCGCCACCACCTATCATCTCTTGGGTATAGGCATGAATGTCACCGATTTTCACATTCAGGATAGGCTTTTATGCCATCTAGGCCATCTCTTGAAACAACACATACATATTCTTCCCATGTCCAGTCTGAGACCGACAAAGCTGCTGGATTCATTAAGCGGATTCAACACATCTGCCAATAGGTCCATGAGATTTTGCAGAAAGCTAATGCTAAGTACAAGTAGTGCCATGATCAACACCGAGTACTGCACAAGTTTCAGGTGGGATACAAGGTTTGGTTACATTTGCAGAAAGAAATCCTTACAGGGCCCCATCAGAAGCTCCGTCCACTTCGCTATGGGCCTTACACTATCACCAAGGATGTGTTTGAAAATGCTTTTGAACTCAACACTCCCCCTTTCCTTGGCTTGCACACAATGTTCAATGTGGACCTCCTCCTACCATATTTTCCACCATTATTGGACACCTCAGAGATCACAGAACAATTGACACTAACATAGCTCAACCCTAACCACATGGAACATGCATCTACTAATTAGATAATGGACACACAGGTCAAGGGCACTCACCAACAGAGGATCCAACTTTATCAGGTTGTCAAGGTAGGAAAACTCCTGCACCAAGGCAAGTGGCTCACGCAGAGCCAAATTCAACAAAAATTTCCTCACCTGATGGGGAAAATCAATGCAATGGAGACCATTGATTCCTAAGGGTGGAGGACTGATCCAGGTGGATATTGGTGGCTACCCACCTACTCCAACTGGCTCCTATTGACAGTTTTTAGTTCAACACATTCTTATGTAATTCTTTGTAATTGTGGGTTCTACACTTTCGGGGTTGTCTGAAGCCCTACACAACTTCCAGGTGGAGATTGGTGGCCTCCCAGTTAATCCAACTAGCTTATTTTGGACTTTTTCATGTCAGTACATCTTTTTGTATTTCCAGGGCTGTTTTGGGGCTCTAAACAATGTTTTTTTGTCTTTCCATAGTCAAATTGTAAATAGAGTCAAATTTTAATGACATAGTGTGTATTTCTCGAAAAGACCTTTCCAATGGGCTATCACATGCCTAAAACGGAGGTCGTATGAAAAATTTATGACCCTGGGAAGTTGAGGTACCAACTTACCCATCGGGGCTCGCATAAATTTTGGCATTTCATCTCCTAGGGTTAGGTTTTTGGATGTCTAGGGTTTTTACATTCATGAGTAATGTTAAAATGGCTTTTGGAGCCTCATTGTAATCATTATGCTCAGACATATGCATGTATAAGCCACATCTCTTCTTAGATATAGCTACCACCATTCGAGCAAGTTGTTTTCAGTTCTGTAGTTTTACAGTTTCAACCTATTTTATTTATTCAATAGAAGTAATTGTTCACTAGATATCTGTTGTTGTTCTATGTATCTTTGTGTTATTGTATTCAGTTTGTTATTCATTTTGTTCCGCTCATAAATCCGGATGAGAAACCATCCATGTTCTAGGGACTGATATGTTGGTGCTAGACTACAACCCCTTTGTTTGACAACTGTAAGGGCCTTGGTTTGCATTTCGAGCCAACACATTTTTTTTGGACCAGATCACGTTAACTATGGGGTTTTAACAACATGAATAAGAGGCTCATGAAGGCATGATCATAAGATTAGTTTAATGCCCAGATCAACTATTTCACAAAAAAAGAAGCCTTGCTGTTAGGATAGAATGAGTTTTTGTTTAATGACATAATTTGTTCTTCCACCATTTATTACTCTTTTAAATATTTCCAATTATATATAATATGCATGACTTAAATCCTACTGATTCGTCGACAAACATATTGGGTACATAAACATGGTTATTAGTGATAGTTGTGAGATGTTTTTTTTATTAATGATTAAAAATTGTCACTGAACACCTTTGATTTACCTAATATATTCTTTCATCATTTATTGTAATCTCTAATGCTTTCTAATGATATATGATATGCATAGTTTTTTGTTCCAGTGTTTTATCAAATACTTTCACAATTTTGGTTACATAAACATGATTGTTTGGGTCTTGGGGCGAACATGATGACTCAACAAGAATGAAAAAAACCAACTTAGACACTGAAACCAAGCACCCAACTTACACAATTAATACATGCATCTAACCCTGCATATTTAATCCATAGATAACACATAATGAATGAAACCAACACAACACGATGTATCGAACACATATATCCACATTATGATGCAAACTTGATGCAAATAAATTCCTAACTTAATGCACATTTTGTCACAGTATTATCAATGTAAGGCTAACATGATGCAATAAAGTGATGTAGGGTGACATGCTCTTTATTGTGTATCACATTTAGTGACTTTAGGTGACACAAGTTATGACCCATAGGATACAAATGT
>JZKD02S0305839.1:0-12627 GCA_000966675.3 Picea glauca | reverse complement strand
CTTCATCCAAAACACAGTCTATATTGAAGTCTTCTTTTCTTGCACTTATGCGCTGTTTTACTTTCAGGATCTTTGGTAAACTGACATCTTTATGAACATCCATCATTTCTTTCAAATGTACTAATGTAGTATGAACTTCCTCTAATCATTTATGTTTATGATTCTCTAACATACCCTTAGTCTCTTGGCTTTCTTCATAGTTTTCTTGTCTCATGTTCATCCTTTCAACTTTAGAAATCATCCATGGACAATCCTCAAACTCATGACCAACAATTTTACAACAAAGACAAATAGGACCTGTACCAGGGCATTCCTTAGAAAGATGTCCCGGTCTTCTGCAGTAATAACACAATGTCAATCCTCTTTTTCTCTTGTATGTTCCAAAACCTCTTCTGTACTACGCACTAGGATCACAGTGCTGGACCTGCATTATGCAAATGTTTTTTCTAGGTTCTTGCATCCACTTATTAGTCCAAAAAATCTTTCTATGCATAGGAATAACATATCTTTCTTCATTTCTATCAAAATTACTCAGATCAATTCTTTCTTCCAACTGCGCCCTAGCCTTCAAACTAGGACATAATCTATTAAACATACTTAAATTCATACTTTCGAAACAAAAATTTTCACTTATCTTACTCTTATCTAAGCACAAAGCCTTACTTCTTTTCAGATCTTACCTATTTTCTTCATATCAGATTTCTTTCTTAGCACAAAGCTTCACAAGTCAAGTAGAGTATTGCGCACTTCAACAACAGATTTACGCACAAAGCTTCTTTTTTCTTTACTTCAGTTCCCAACAATCACAGTTTCAGGTCCCGACAACAGAACCATTTTTTGGCACAGGGGCAGACCCAGGGTTCAACGCTCAATGATGCACCAACAAAACCCTAACTAACGACCCTTTCGGCAACACCTGCGAAGCAGGTGAAGTCTCACCCGAGGTAGAAGCAGGGGGGGTTACAGGATGCAGGTGTCTATAACCAAGCTGGGACACAGATATGTGATAATAACACTCCGCACAATCATCTATTAACACTTAGGATTAACATGCATTAGTTCATTAGCATCACATAACATACCCTAAATCTAGATCGGCACAATAACAATAAATATGAAGCACTTCAACCACTTAGCACATAGCACTGAGTTAGATCTAATCATTCATTTATCTTTAAGTAAAGGACTAAGCATCAACAAATCTATCTATCATAAATAATAATCAAACCACTAAGCAAATAAATAACATAAATAACACAACACAAAGCACACCAAAGACACAAGATATACGTGGTTCACCCTAGTGTGGGGCTATGTCCACCAACTGCTTCATCTTATTTATTATTCTTCAATCTCTTACATTCAACGACTCCTATGCACTAAGCCACAGAGTTGAGCTTCGCATAGGACATGAGATCTGTGCACTGAGCACCGGATCCTCCTACAAAGACAACTCTCTATCAAGCACAGAGCCTTAACACACATACATTCCTTTGCACAAAGCTAATTACATGACTTGCACTTAGCTCCCAAAAACCCTTCTTCATTCTACCATACATCCTTCTTTTATTTATACTTTTACAATCCCTTACAATAAGGCCTAATCATGGGTAAACCCTATGGACCAACATCCCATAACCCATTACAAAAAACCTAGAGGACCCCTTATTGGGTCCACATAGCCCACAGAATAAGTGAAATCCATGATCTTAGCTCCGCCTGGCGCTCCTTTCTCAACCAATGTGTCGAAGTCCTAAAAATGGTAATAACCTGACCAAGGTTTCCTCAAAACTTGGTCAAGGTCCAACAATTTCCATATCAACACAGACTTCTAGATTTGATAATTTGTCAAAACCCTCAACATGTTCATGCTCATAAGGGCCTATTTGTTCATCGGTCTTCTCTTGGATATGATTTGATGTGCATCATATCTTCTTCCATTTAGCTGTGCAAATCCAAACTTTTTGAGCTTTGCTTGGATATGAGATAAGCATGATCTATTCTTGATAATGAATGGTCCAATGATGAAAGGGAATTTGAGGTTGGAGGCTTTGTGCAATTTCAGGAAATGTTTTGTCTCTGATATGATTCTTTGCGTAATGAATTCAAGGGCAAAGACTCTGGGTGCCAGGAAAATGGGCAGAATATAGGAGGATTCATGACAACCATAAACCCAAACCACTATTGAATGCATGAACAATACTCAGTCCCCTACCCCATTTTCTAGATTTGGCTGTAAATAGCTCCGCATGTCATCCAGGACTCTTGGTAGGCTGGTGTTGAAAATCAAGCTGTAAACCCTAGACATGACTTTGTTAATGAAGATGAGCAATGTGATCCTCTTACATTGAGTTGATATGAATGCTGCTTCAAAAAACTCTCTCTTATTTGTTTCTAGGAAACTCTTCAGCAAGTATGTGTAATATCTGAAATGTCTTAGTTATAAAAAATTTACTAGCTATTTATGGATATTATCAGCTATTAATTGGTCAAAACTGACATGGACTGACGGACTAGACTCTGACAGAAAAAATGCCAACAAGAAACCCAACATGACCTCGACCACATGCTTGTCATTATCTAGACCTAAAATTTGACTTAGTAGGGAACATACCCATTGGAACTCAATAACCATGATACTCACACTCATTGGCAAAGAAAGACCTTCATAAAGATTCTTTGGTTTGACAATTGTCTGTAAGAATAGGTCTTTGACTTCTGATGGACACTCCTTGTAAACCCTAATTATCTTTTCTTCCTTGAACGATTCAGACATTGTTGAGAAGGACTCTGGTATGCCGAGGGCGCCTCGAATTGATAGACTCTTTACCCTACATAGGACCTCAGACCCCTGTTTATTAATGACAACTTTCTCTTCCTGTGAATACTACTCTGCACACCAACCTATGAATTCAGGGAAAGGGAATGTGACCTCGACAACGTAAAGGACTATAGTGTCCTGGAGTGCTTCAAGGAAGGGTATCCGCTTCCCTACATTATCAGACAAATTAGCTCTGGACACAGAATTGGGCGAAATGGTGATTTCAGTGTCAAACACATCTGAATCTCGGTCAATTAGGGCTTCTTTGTTTGACACAGGGCATTGCTCTATTACTGACATAATGATAGGGTCCATGGTGGCGATGAAAAATACCTGTAAATGAGCGGAAAAGGTGTGAGCTTGGTGTACTGTTGAGCTTGAGTTTGAATGGAGTGGTCACGCCAAATTTCAACATTCAAGTATTTGAAAAAATAATAAAATAAACATCGAGCCCCATTTTATATGCTTTCTTGATTTCAGGGGCGTGAGGAAGTGGTTTGGGGCAACCCACTTCTCACCTTGAAATTCATCCAGTGGTGCCACATGGTCCCAACACAAAACCGTGGTTTACTTTTCAGCCCGCTTTTGGGAATTATATTTCTAACAACTCCTCTCCCTGAAAAGATCCTAGTCCGTTGATCTGTAGCGCTGCGATCTGCGACCTATTGGGTCCCATCAACTCTGCACTACCGCTAGATTTAGCCTCCTCCTGCTAGACTTGGCCTTGTTCTCTAGTTTTTCATGCCTCCACATCATTTTAGCACCTCGCTAAGTCTTGAAAACTAGATTTCACATAGAAATTTGTATAGTGATAACATGGGCTCCAACTAGGGATGCTATCCTCCCTGCGAGGTAGTAAAGAATGATAGACCGAGTGCCTATCCATTGGTCTATAATTTACTCTTGCAACTAAATTTACCAACATCTTATTCAGAAAACTCAAAATCTACTCAACATAACTTTGGGCCTTTGCTTCGGGCTTCAATTTTTGCTGATTTAATTCCAACTACTTAAATTGAAAAAAAAATGGTTATATACAATGAATGGAAAGGGTGATAGTTAATTTAAACGATATAATGTTTGAGAAGCCTGCCATTCACTGGTCCTCCTCCAACGATGTCTCCATTACTCTCCTGTATCAGATAGACATTATTCCCATGGTATGCCACAATTTTGAAAGGTCCGAGCCATAGATGGTCAAATTTCCCACGCTTTCCTTTGTCTTCATTTCTGGCATCCCATTTCAACACCAAGTCTCCCACTTTGAAATCATCCTCCTTGGTATGCCTATCAAAATCATTTTTAATCTTGTCTTGGTGCAACTGAGAATTGTTGAAGGCTTTTTCTCTTGTTTGCTGGACATTGATCAGTTCAACTGTTCTCCTTCGAGTGGCATCTGTTTCAACATCCTTCTCCTGTAGCAACCTCATCACTGGCAATCCTAGTGTAGTAGGAAAAACTGCCTCTGTTCCATACACATTCTGGAAGGGTGAAGTGGAAATAAATCTTTTTGTAGTGATCTTGTCAGCCCATAGTGCATGGATGAGCTTTTTGTGCCAAGCTTTCTTGTTATCTTGCAACAAATTCTTGATAATTCTGGTTAAGCTCTTATTTGATGACTCAAATAACCCATTACCTTAAGGGTAATAAGATGTGGAGTGGCCAAGAGTGATATTGTAATCATTGCAAAAATTTTCCATCCTCTTGGACTTAAATGATGTTGCATTGTCTGTAATGATTTTGATTGGACACCCAAACTTGGACAAAATATTGTTCTCCAAAAACTGAATGATAACAACATCTATGGCTTTCCTGGTGGGAACTGCTTCAATCCACTTGGTGAAATAATATGTGGATGTCAGTATCCATTTGCGCTAAGATGAGGAGTGTAGATGAATTTCTCCTATGAAATCAAGGCCCCATTGTCTAAAAGGTGCTTCAACAGAGATGGGCTTTAAGGGAAAAGGCTGCAATTTTCTCTTCCCATAAATTTTTTGGCATTCATGACAACTTGAAACCTCTTTATAGACATCGGAAAAAATTCTAGGATAATAGAACCCAACCCTCAATATCTTGTGCACAGTAGTTTTCCAATAATGGTGTCCTCCACAGTCACCTTTATGGAATTCTATGATGGTATTCTCTACCTCTTCCTCCACCAAACAACTCAAAAATATACCTCTTGGATCCTTCCAATACAAAGATTGATTTACAATAAAAAACTTTGCTTCTTTTATCTTTAAGAACCCAACCTTGGTTTTGATCAATTCAGGAGGAGCCTGCAAATTTCTTAACACATAATAATATCAGCATACCATGAGGAGTCAAGGAATTTTTGGGATACCTGAAGGGCCTTTTCCTCCTCTGAATCTGCTGACAAGTCAGCAATGGAATTTATTCCCAAAAGCTCACAATTTGTCTGTGCCATCTGTTGAGGAAAATATATGAAATGATATTACTCAAGCATTTTCATATTCTGCTTGGTTAAAGAAAAATACACAGGAATCCCACCCTATGTTTATAGCCAACAAAAATAACATCCTAACTCACAAGTATTAATTACCAATGCTTAGGCTAGTCTTTTATCAATAAAAACTTGCTGTAAATTTACCTTTTATGTAATTTTCTGGATATAACAATTGCTTAAATAAATGTAAAGACAGAAGTAAAGACACCAAGATGATAATCAAGACAGATGAGACATAAAGCAATCCTTTATTTCATTCCAATTCACCAAAGAGTCATTTTCTTTACAAAATCTCATACATAAAATATGGACCAAAGTCAAACTTAGACATCCCCGATGGAACATACAAAAGGACCTCTGACAGAAAACCAAAACTAAACTCTAAAAGATGGATCAACTTGCCATAGATTGCTGCCCACTCGACTTTGCACAATAGCCTTTGGCAATCATCAAAACTAATTCACAAATAGACAAGTCTACACAGACTATCAAAGATAGACCAACACCTCTGAAAAACAAGTATCTGAATGATGTAATTCAGCCCTAAATATTGTTGTCTACAATAAGACCCTGCTATCATAAAAGAGAATTAGGGCTTGTGATGGATAAATGAATGAATGAAAATTGAACTATCTCAACATAAACTCAAAGAACAAACCTTAGTATGCTTCTTCTTCTATCCTCCTCTTGTTCCTCCCTTTCCTTTTGCCTTTAAACAAATTAGAGTTGGTTGAAGTAGTTGAACCAACTCATTAGTTAAGTTAATTAAAATACTCAACCAAATTTTTGTTAGGGGGAAAAATAATAATCATAATAAGGGTTATAATTAAATAATAACTAGTAGGTGGGACCCCTTGTGACTCCTTTTATCTCTTAACAATCGTGGCATACTAGTTAACTAAGAAAAACACACCTCCTTGTGACTCCCATCATTAACATTTAACAATTATTTCAATAATGTTTTGCAATTATTCCCAAAAATATTACCAACATATCCAAAAGCATGCCATATGAAAATCTGAAGTCAACTATCATCAATCATAAAAACTTAAAATCCATATTTTCCAGTTTGTGAAGCAATCTTTCCCTTGCTGATGATACCATCCTTTAGTCCTTCTAAACCTGCCTTAGGCTGTGTGGAATATTTAAGCTTCATCTTGCTGATCATATGAGAGTAATCATCCTTTCAACACATGTAAAAGGACACGGATTTACCAGAATTAACTGATGATGCAGAAGGAGAAGTAGAGACTTTCTCTTTGATAGAGGCATAGTAGGCCTCGATTTTCAGTATTTTGTTTGAATAACTCATTTCTGCATGCGTGATTGATTAGTAAATACTCTTTTAAATAACCATACATGATAACTCTTTAAAAATATGAAATAGATTTGGCTCAACAACGTATTATACTCATTCAATCCAAGCCATACGAATTGTTTAACTGTTTGTCAATGAGAAGGGGGTGAACAAAGGATTCTAGGATACGCAAGGGGCTTGTATTGAGGGAAACATGATATAATGAGGGGGAAAAGAACACAGTTACTACTCAAAGACAACAAACAATAAATTTCAAACCAAAGAAAACATCACTGTAACCCAACTAAGACACTGCTACTTCCAACTGCTTCCACATAGAATTTTTCTTGACTGTAATCAACCTTTAGAACAGGGAGTGAAAAATGAATGTGGGAAGGCGATGGGGTTGTAATTAGCGAAAAGAGAAATAATGGTAGGGAATGAGAGCGGGTACTGTTCATAAAATTAATTAAGTAATCCATATAACCATCTTGAAAAGGAAATACACCAACAAATGACCATTGTGACCCAATAACAACTACTGTGTATTAACTAGTTCATTGTTCATAAACAAAACAATATGCATTCCACAAAAATATGTAGGGGAGCTCTATTTTCTCCGATTTATCAATAAGAAATTTCCAAATAAATACACAGTCGATTACTTTCACTTTGCTCATCAAATACAAGCATAAAAATAATGCTCGATTCTGTCTTTACATTTGTTTAATAATTAAACTGCAATGTGGTCATGCTGCCACAACACTTGTGCCTGCCACTATTTTAAAATGCATGACATTCATTTAACATATATAATAGACAACCAACACAATGATCCATATTCATCTTGCAAAGATCCTGGCTTGTCATTTAAACACCCAAATAACCAATCACCATTTCAACTTACACTATGCTGTGAAATGCACAACCATTCGACAAACACAAGTGTATTTCTATAACTGTATAGGTCCAATATTCTTTAACTCTAAACATTCAAAATGCTGGGCTATCCATCCAACAACAACGAAGCAACAACAACATACCCAACCTTATAATACAATTAATCAAATTGCAATAAACCATGCCAAAAAAACTCTGTGACTATCTATGAGGGCGTAACCCAAAATAAATACAACATACACAGTGGGTGACCATAATTACCACAATGCAACATTCTCCTTTAAAAATTTAAGACACACAATCACAATATCATTAAATCAACCTATTGTGCTGGGCTATCAATCCAGCGCAGGGAGACAACAACATAATTGCTCAAATCAATCAAACTGCAATCAAAACCATGCTGTGTAAAACTCAGGCTCATCCTTAACGACACAATTGAATAACCATACTTATGCAAGGGATGGAACTGTCATAGTTGTCCTGGCTGCAATAACCACTTGGTCCAAAAAACACATAGTTATAGTGATCATTTACTCATGGTGTGGGAACACCGCATATACAAATATATCACGCGCGAAACATCATTAAACAATTGTAACTAATGCTGAGTTAACATCCCGATAACTTCAATACAAAAGATAGTTACTGTGTATCAACCTCAATCGTCAGTCAACAAATTTCAATGTTGAGCCTATTACTTGGAGTGTCATCATAATCAACAACCCGATCTAACATGCTGTGAGAGTCCCACACATACCCACGCGTCGACATGAAGTGACACTGTGACTTACTCAATTATAAACAATATTGGTTTATCAATTCATTTAAACACAAGGAGAACGACTGTGTACTAATTTGTCCAATTAACCATGCAGATCTTATCCATCTGTAATAACACAGGCAATGACTAGATACCAAAACCAACACGATTGTCACATAATCAACTGGGCGAGCCTATAATCAACTCTGTCGACAATAAATACCAAACAAAAACAATAAATAGTAAACCTGACATGCCACGATGGTCTTCTCTATTAACTCTCAGACTTGAGGAGTTAAAGGTTTGCTCCGTGGCCAACACAGGGAGACTAGAGTAAACTTTTCTCAATGGTGAAAACCTCCGATACCAATGGTGTATACAAAAAGAACACCACAAATCTAGTGACAGGAGAGGTTATAAACAGAGGATCAAGGCTCCATTTCGGCATTGTAACGATACTTAGCACACAAGGGTATAAACCTCGTGGCTCTCTATTCAACCAACCCAACGCTGAGGTACAAACAGGGTCGAGAAGAAGCAATATAACTGACTGCGCGACCATTAGTAGAGAAAACAACCCAATTCTCAAGTGAACAATGCGCAATGACGCAAAGTGCTTCCAACCATTAAACCCCATAAAAGCCAAGCACTGGGTATGATGGCACAAAAAGCGTGAAGACAGTCAGTCATTCAAGACCAACAAAACCCTTTAACTAAAACCAACAAGGATGACAGAGAGATTTTGCGGCTGCTAACGCTTAGAACGACCACAACACTGAGACTTCAAACGTTATTGTAGAGAAAGCCATTAACGATTCAATCCAAAGAAACTCACAATTTGACACAGTTTCCATACTTAAGGAAAACAAAACCCATACATTTGAGCCAATATCTATTTCATAAACAGAGCAGAGTCATGGATGGCAAAAAAAAGACATACCTGTAATCTAAACACCTTAAAACGCGAGTTGGACGAGCAGTTCCTCTTTGCTCGAAAGTCGGATCCTAACCACAACAACACAATTTAATCAATAACCCAACTAGGGTGGTGGTCATCAGAGGGAATAGGGGTGACGTGCAGTAAATGCACATCACTTCCACAATGAAGTTCATTCAATTTCGTACTACGTGCCAGCCACAGATCCAACAAATCATCCAATTGAACTAGGCATTGAAACCAACAATCCTTAATTGCCAAGAGTGCCACCCACATTACTATTTTCAACTGTACCGTAATGTATATCAACCATATTTCCAATAAATCAATAAATCACATAGCTACCATTAGTGGGACAAGATTTACAACAATTGTTTTAATGCTTATATGTTAACATAGACCAGTTCCTTCCTTTTTCATTCTTTGTTATATTGTTTCATTTCCCTTCAATTGCTCTTTATTTGTTGTTACTAACATGTATTCTTTTGCAGGTATGACAGATAATAAATCCAGGACTAAATGGTAAGGGTAACAACTGATATCATAAACCATCATGACATTCGAGTTTAGAGCAAGAGAACAACATGTATTATCCCTCATCCATCCATCGTGAATAGAACCAACGTTGATCATCAATCATTTTAGAACCTGTAAGCAGTCTCAAATAGTAGTAGAAAAATTCATAAAATACAAGGTGCTGGTTCTGATCCTCTATCCTACAAGGGGGTCCCACCTACTAGTATTATATATATATATATTATCATCTTAAAACTTATAGTCTTTAGAAATACTTTGCGGACAAAATACTTGTTACGATTTTAATCGTCAACACCATCAGCTTTGCAAGTCCCCACCCCTTGATCAACTTTGTAGGTTTGATCTCAAGGTCATATTCCAACAACACAACTATCCACTTTCCCCTTTTTCCCTCAGAGTCAGGCTAAGTTAAAATGTCTTTCACAGAACTACTGGGCACATAGGCAGTGGTATGAGAATGCAAGATATAAACTCTAAAATCCTTTAGGGCCTTGACCAATGCATATGCCTGCTTTTCCATGATATCATACTTCAATTGGGAATCCATAAATGTCCTGCTACAATATGCTATATGCTTCTCAAAATTCTTCTTATCCTTCTGTAATAAAATACCAACAATGATGTGGTCTGAGGTAAATGAGAACAATATAAAGTCTTTCAAAATTAGGACTGGACAGTACTGGGGCCTTGGTCAATGCCACTTTAATGTATTCAAAGGATTTTCTGGCTTCAAGGGTCCACTTTATCTCATTTCCTTTCTCGAGCATGTTAGTGATATACTTTATGATTTAAGCCAGGCTAGGGATGAATCTTCTTAGAAAATTTACTTTCCCCAGGAAAGATTGCACTTCTTTTTTTCTTCTGGGTGTGTCAATTTTTAAGATTCCCTCAACTTTATTGGGATCTATCTTTATCCCCTCCTTTGAAATAATGTGGCCAAGCATCCTCCCTTCTTCCATGCCGATATTCGACTTCTTCGGGTTCAATGAAATGCCGAACTTTCTACACTTATGAAAATCCCTTCTTAGATGCTTGAGATGTTATTCATCAGAAACCGAATACATAGTGATATCATCTAAACAAATAACAATGAATTTGTCTTTCTCATTAGCAAAAGCTATGTTCCATAGCTCTTTGAAATGTTTCTCTTGCATTCATGAGCCCAAAAGGCATCTTGGCATGCATGAAGGTATCCCATGGTGTTGTGAATGCTGTCTTTCCATGATCATCAGGCTGCACCATGATTTGATTTTACCCAGAGAAACCATCCAACATTTACATTTTCTGAGAACCTACCACTTTCTGTAGAATGTGATCCATCTTAGGCAGTGTGTAGTTTTCCTTGAGAGATACCCTGTTCAGATTTTTGAAGTCCACACACAACATGATCTCACCACTCTTCTTTCTGACAGGCACCAGATTCGCCACCCACTTGGAAACTCTCAAAGATACTATGATCTTGGCTTCAAACAACTTCTTTATCTCTTTCTCAATCAAGGGAAATCACAAAGGATTGTTTCTTCTTAACTTCCATTTGAAAGGTTTATGATATTCTTTAATTGGAATCACTTGCTGAATTACCTTGGTATCATAAAATTTCAGGTCTTCATAACTCCAGGCAAAAACATCAGGGAATTCTTTCATTATATTGATATATCTTTGCTTGACTTAAGGGCCGAGTGTCTTGGATAACTTAATGATCTTGGGATCTTCCAGAGTCACAATGTTACAATCTTCAACATCTCCCTCATTTACAATGATTTTAGGACTCCTGGCCACATCATTATTATCAAAGAGTTTCTCCAGTGGAGCCAGGCCTTTGGGAATGGTGTTACTTTTTAGTTGCACTATATCTCTACCAACAATCTGATTTTTGAAGTAACCATCCTTTGTGAACATAACTGCATCTACCTGTTCATCACAATATTCTTCATCAATATTCAAATTCTCAAACCCATCCTCCATCTCGAGGAAATTTTCTATTTTTTTATCATCTTCAAAAACCTGCCAGTACTTAATATTATTAGGCATTGTTGGTCTGTGCTTGATCTCGATTTCATATCCCCTGTTAGGAAAGATTGGAATTTTGAAAACTGAGGCTGAAGTAGCTAGGGCATCAATAATCTGATTTTGACCCATTGGAATCGCTGAGAGACGATATTCTGAAAATTCTTCAAGAAGGTCAAGCACTATATTCCTATATGCTCTCAATTTGGCGTGCTTTGCTTGATATATTCCCTTCACCCGATTTATGATCAACTCCGAATATCCATGAACAACTATCCTCTAAGCACCCATTTCTTTTAAATCCTTCAATCCCAACACCAATGCCTCATATTCAACCATGTTGTTTGTGAAATCAAAGACAAGTTTATAAGAGCACAGTTTTGTGGCCAATTTGGGGGGGTTAATCCACACACCAGCTCCTGCCCCCTCTCTGATGATAGCTCCATCGAAGCTCATGTTCCACATCTCATTTTCTGTAGTGTCCCGCTGTTCTAAATTTTTCTAAATCTGCTGATCATATTTGTCTTTGGCATCCCTATCAATCTCTGGCCCTTTCTCTTCAAAACAAAAATCATTGAAGAAAATGGAAGAACCCAATGTTATAACCCTAAATTGCACCATCCATGCTTACCTGGCATCAGGCCAACTCATTTCCCTTCATTGCCAAAGCCATGCTGAACAAACTCTTCAAAAAACCTCCTAAATTAAGTAACCCACATCCTAACCTATCACTGGGCGCGTTGGAACCCTGGCAGGCCTTATACTGCACGCGTTGGAACGCGAGCTGGCCCACTACAGCCAGCGTTTACCTAACAAAGAAAAAAATCAGGAAAGTTTCCGCCGGGACGAAAAGATTTGGGTCAGTTAACTGGAACTCCCAGCCATGCATGGCCGAGAG
>JZKD02S0305828.1:0-19821 GCA_000966675.3 Picea glauca | reverse complement strand
TGAAACCCGAAGAAGAATAATTTCACCAGAACAAAACCACATAGCATTGTTATCTATAGTTGAACTGAGAAGTTTTGAAGAGACCATCATGGATGAACATTGGATTAAGGCTATGTATGAAGAATTGGATTAGATAGGGAATAATGGCACATTGGAGTTGGTTCCTAGACCGAAAGACAATAAAGTGATTGACACACAATGGGTATTTCAGAACAAGTTGAATGAGAGTGGACAGGTAACCAGAACTAAAGCAAGTATAGTATGAAAATGATATGCCCAGGTTGAGGGAATATACTTCGAAGAAAATTTTTCCCCAGTTTCCAGAATGGAATAAATTAGATTAATCTTGGCTTATGTGTGGTCAAATAATACCAAGATATATCAGATGGATGTGAAATCAACCTTCCTAAACTGAGAGTTAGAAGAATAAATTTACATTGAGCATCCAGAAGGATTTCAACTGTCATATTGGGAAGACTGTGTTTGAAGGTTGAAGAAAGCACTATATGGTCTCAAGAAATCCCCGAGAACATGGTACTCAAGGTTGGATAGGTATTTACAACAACAAAGGTTCAATAAAGGAAGTGTAGACAACAATATCTACATAAAGGTAAATCAAGATAACATATTAATAATTTAAGTTTATGTTGATGGAATTATTTTGTAATGGAAGATTGTAAGCCTGTAAGTACTCCTATGAAAACTAGTTGCAAGTTGAGTAAAGAAGATGAATCCAAGGATGCAGATCAAATACTCTACAGATAAATGATTGGCAACTTACTCTATGTGACATCATCAAGACCAGATGTAATGAAAACACTTGGACAAGTAGTAAGATTTCAAGCAACACCAAAGGAAACACATGTTATGGTAGTAAGGAGAATATTCAAATATGTCAAAGCAAAAAAAGACTACAGGTTATGGTATCCAAAAGGAAATGAACTATCTCTAGTTTCTTATATAGATATAGATTGGGATGGAAATATTGATGATAGAAGAAGTACAAGTGGAGGAGATTTCTATTTGGGTGAGTGTCTGGTATCCTGATTAAGCAATAAGTAGTCATCAATATCATTGTCTAAAATAGAAGCAAAACATATTGCAACAACATCGTGTTGTACTCAGGTCCTATGGATGAAACAAACTTTCCAGGATATACGAGTGGACTATGATGAGCCTACTCCGATATTTTGTGATAACACAAGTGCTATCAATATCTCAAAGAATCCAGTGATGCGTTCCAAGACAAAACACATTCCAATCAAGTATCACTTTCTACAGGAACAAGCTACAGAGAAGATAATCAAGCTAGAGTAAATTGGGACAAAAGAGCATATTATAGATATCTTCACCAAACCTCTTCCGAGGGAGAATTTTGAGTATCTTTAAGAAAGACTTGGACTCAGGAAATTTTGAATGATTTTCATATATGTTAATGATTTACACAAGGAAGCACCATGTAGAGAAAAAGTGAGCATAATGATTCAAAGCTAGTAGAAAAGGGGAGCATCCTCAAGGAGAGTATAGACAAGGGGAGCAACCCCAAGGAGAGTGAATATAGGGGGATCAGTCCTAAGAAAAGTGCAGAAATTTAAGGTCCATAGCCTATTACAACAAAAATTTATGAGATTCCCATAGGCTATTACAACAGAACTTTAAGAGATTCCCATAGCCTATTACAATATAACTTGGAAAGGCCCATAGCCTAATATAATAGAACTTTAAGAGATTACCCATTAAAGTACGAAATCATGGAGAAGCAAGCATATGCATTGGTAAAAGCTCTGAAAGAATTTAAAATTTACATTTTTCATTCTCATGTTGTTGCTTTTGTGCCCAATAATGATGTGAAAGATATTCTAACCCAGTCTGATCCTGAAGGAAGAAGAGAAAAATGGATAGCAGTTTTGTTAAAGTACGATCTGGAGATAAAACCTACAAATATAATCAAAGGCCAAGGGCTTGCCAAAGTAATAACAAAATCAAATTATGATGTCTTGGGAATAAATTTTATTGTAGATCTGTCAGAAAATTCAAAGGAAGAATCAGTACCACAAGTATCCCATAATTTTCTTGAATCTCCATGTTATGTTGACATTATATAAGTGTTGAGAAATTTACAAGCTCCTCCTGAACTAAGAAAAAAAAAATCTAGTATTTTGAAATTAAAAACAACCAAGTTTTGTATACTTGATGGCTCTCTATATTGGAAGGATCTAGGGGGGATTTTTCTATGTTGCTTATTAGAAGATGAGGTAAAACAATATTTCAAAGAATTCCATAAGGGTGAATGTGGAGGCACCATTATTGAAAAACCACAGTGCATAAGATACTAAGAGAAAGGTTTTATTGGCCTATCATTTTCTCTGATGTATACAAGGAGGTGTCATGAATGTCATATTTTTTATGGAAAAAGGAAATTGCTTCCCTTACCTTTAAAACCAATTTCTGTTGAAGCACCGTTTAGGCAATGGGGCCTTGATTTTATAGGAGAGATTCATCCATAATATTTATCTCAACATAAATGGATATTGATAGCTATAGACTATTTCACTAAATGGATTGAAGCAATACCAACAAGGAAAGCTATTGATGCTGTCATTATCCAATTTTTGGACAGTAACATTCTGTCTAGGTTTGGCAGCCCAGTGAAAGTAATAAATGATAATGCAACAACATTCAAGTCTAAGAGGATGGAAATGTTTTTCAATGATTACAACATAACCCTTGGTCATTCCATAGGCTATTACCCACATGGTAATGGATTAGCTAAGTCATCCAACAAGAGTCTGACAAGAATTATCAAAAAGATGTTATAAGAAAACAAAAGGCCTTGGAACAAGAAACTCATATATGCATTGTGGGATGACATGATTACTACAAAGATGTCTATTGCTACATCACCTTTTCATATAGTATATGGTACAAATTCAATTTTACTTACCTCATTAGGGCTGCCAGTTATGAAGTTGCTACAAGAATAGGAGGCTGAACCAAATGATATTCAAAGAAGGGTTAATCAACCGATTCATGTACAACAAATGAGAGAAGAAGTATACAACAACACACAATTGCATCAGGATAAAATGAAAAAAGTGTTGGATAAGAAGACAAAGGTTGATGATTTTAAGGTAGATGATCAAGTGATGAAATATGATGCAATAAATGAAGATAAAGGGAAGCATGGAAAGTTCGATCACCTTTGGATGGGAATGTTTATAATTATATCTTATCATGGAAGAAATGCTTATCTTCTACAAGAAATCAATGGAGATATCATTGGTGGAGGGCCTATGAATGGAAGGTTTCTCAAACACTACATTATTTAAAGCATTTTGATCTTTCATCTCATTGTAAATAACCATTTTATTTTTAGATAGAGTAGTTGAGGTCATCATTCAATAGAAATTGAAGCCTGAGGTGAAGGTGTTACACATTATTTTATTCACCCTTATGACCGTTAATGATGTAAACTTTCTGTTGCCTTCAGAGGGGTCAGTGGCCTGAATTCTTGAAGAAAGAAGGGAGAAGAACTTTCCCTGAGAGAAGAAGTTGTATTTTCCTTTGTAAAAACCCTATTAAGGAGGATTTCTGCAGGCTGCTATATACACAGGGTGCTGAAATGCCTGATTTCCGCAAGTTGTACTATAACTAGGTTGCAGAGTTTCCGTAGGTTGCTCTATAGCTAGGGTGCAACGACCTTCGTACGTGGGAAAAATGAGCATTTTCTCGATGCTTCTAAAAGGAGAAACTTCTATGGTGAGGTGGCCTCCGAACGGTTTGGATCTTACTCACTTTCATGATTTAGTGGGATCATCCTAACCTCCTCACCTTATCCTCTTCAACTTATAAAAGGAGAGGAGATCTCATGGAGAAAGTTAGCTTGAGATGGATTGAGCTTGGGAAAGTTATGTTGGGTTTGAGATTTTCTTTTTCAAGATAGATTGTGAGTAGTTATCAGATACACAGTCTCAGAATCCATTGGAGAAAGCAGTGTGTCGGAAGCAAGGAACTGTTGGAAGGAACTTGATGACATCAAGGCATCTGGTTGTATCTTTCTTCCACATTATATAATACAGTGGCATGTTTATTTCCCATAAAATCATTAGCATTTTACTACATGACTCCTTGATCACATGTTTAGGTTTTCATTGAATCTACTATTGCTGCTTTCACTTTGGTTGGTTTGTTTCATTGTAGATCTGATTTCACAAGAGCACTAGAGCGAAGCAGGGACAACAGAGATATAAGGAAGCGATATATAAAGGTATGTCATACTTTCCTTCTTTGATGATAAATTCAATGGTAGCTACCTAGGGAAAGCGTCATGTCCTGTCTTGTNATTGGGAAGACTGTGTTTGAAGGTTGAAGAAAGCACTATATGGTCTCAAGAAATCCCCGAGAACATGGTACTCAAGGTTGGATAGGTATTTACAACAACAAAGGTTCAATAAAGGAAGTGTAGACAACAATATCTACATAAAGGTAAATCAAGATAACATATTAATAATTTAAGTTTATGTTGATGGAATTATTTTGTAATGGAAGATTGTAAGCCTGTAAGTACTCCTATGAAAACTAGTTGCAAGTTGAGTAAAGAAGATGAATCCAAGGATGCAGATCAAATACTCTACAGATAAATGATTGGCAACTTACTCTATGTGACATCATCAAGACCAGATGTAATGAAAACACTTGGACAAGTAGTAAGATTTCAAGCAACACCAAAGGAAACACATGTTATGGTAGTAAGGAGAATATTCAAATATGTCAAAGCAAAAAAAGACTACAGGTTATGGTATCCAAAAGGAAATGAACTATCTCTAGTTTCTTATATAGATATAGATTGGGATGGAAATATTGATGATAGAAGAAGTACAAGTGGAGGAGATTTCTATTTGGGTGAGTGTCTGGTATCCTGATTAAGCAATAAGTAGTCATCAATATCATTGTCTAAAATAGAAGCAAAACATATTGCAACAACATCGTGTTGTACTCAGGTCCTATGGATGAAACAAACTTTCCAGGATATACGAGTGGACTATGATGAGCCTACTCCGATATTTTGTGATAACACAAGTGCTATCAATATCTCAAAGAATCCAGTGATGCGTTCCAAGACAAAACACATTCCAATCAAGTATCACTTTCTACAGGAACAAGCTACAGAGAAGATAATCAAGCTAGAGTAAATTGGGACAAAAGAGCATATTATAGATATCTTCACCAAACCTCTTCCGAGGGAGAATTTTGAGTATCTTTAAGAAAGACTTGGACTCAGGAAATTTTGAATGATTTTCATATATGTTAATGATTTACACAAGGAAGCACCATGTAGAGAAAAAGTGAGCATAATGATTCAAAGCTAGTAGAAAAGGGGAGCATCCTCAAGGAGAGTATAGACAAGGGGAGCAACCCCAAGGAGAGTGAATATAGGGGGATCAGTCCTAAGAAAAGTGCAGAAATTTAAGGTCCATAGCCTATTACAACAAAAATTTATGAGATTCCCATAGGCTATTACAACAGAACTTTAAGAGATTCCCATAGCCTATTACAATATAACTTGGAAAGGCCCATAGCCTAATATAATAGAACTTTAAGAGATTACCCATTAAAGTACGAAATCATGGAGAAGCAAGCATATGCATTGGTAAAAGCTCTGAAAGAATTTAAAATTTACATTTTTCATTCTCATGTTGTTGCTTTTGTGCCCAATAATGATGTGAAAGATATTCTAACCCAGTCTGATCCTGAAGGAAGAAGAGAAAAATGGATAGCAGTTTTGTTAAAGTACGATCTGGAGATAAAACCTACAAATATAATCAAAGGCCAAGGGCTTGCCAAAGTAATAACAAAATCAAATTATGATGTCTTGGGAATAAATTTTATTGTAGATCTGTCAGAAAATTCAAAGGAAGAATCAGTACCACAAGTATCCCATAATTTTCTTGAATCTCCATGTTATGTTGACATTATATAAGTGTTGAGAAATTTACAAGCTCCTCCTGAACTAAGAAAAAAAAAATCTAGTATTTTGAAATTAAAAACAACCAAGTTTTGTATACTTGATGGCTCTCTATATTGGAAGGATCTAGGGGGGATTTTTCTATGTTGCTTATTAGAAGATGAGGTAAAACAATATTTCAAAGAATTCCATAAGGGTGAATGTGGAGGCACCATTATTGAAAAACCACAGTGCATAAGATACTAAGAGAAAGGTTTTATTGGCCTATCATTTTCTCTGATGTATACAAGGAGGTGTCATGAATGTCATATTTTTTATGGAAAAAGGAAATTGCTTCCCTTACCTTTAAAACCAATTTCTGTTGAAGCACCGTTTAGGCAATGGGGCCTTGATTTTATAGGAGAGATTCATCCATAATATTTATCTCAACATAAATGGATATTGATAGCTATAGACTATTTCACTAAATGGATTGAAGCAATACCAACAAGGAAAGCTATTGATGCTGTCATTATCCAATTTTTGGACAGTAACATTCTGTCTAGGTTTGGCAGCCCAGTGAAAGTAATAAATGATAATGCAACAACATTCAAGTCTAAGAGGATGGAAATGTTTTTCAATGATTACAACATAACCCTTGGTCATTCCATAGGCTATTACCCACATGGTAATGGATTAGCTAAGTCATCCAACAAGAGTCTGACAAGAATTATCAAAAAGATGTTATAAGAAAACAAAAGGCCTTGGAACAAGAAACTCATATATGCATTGTGGGATGACATGATTACTACAAAGATGTCTATTGCTACATCACCTTTTCATATAGTATATGGTACAAATTCAATTTTACTTACCTCATTAGGGCTGCCAGTTATGAAGTTGCTACAAGAATAGGAGGCTGAACCAAATGATATTCAAAGAAGGGTTAATCAACCGATTCATGTACAACAAATGAGAGAAGAAGTATACAACAACACACAATTGCATCAGGATAAAATGAAAAAAGTGTTGGATAAGAAGACAAAGGTTGATGATTTTAAGGTAGATGATCAAGTGATGAAATATGATGCAATAAATGAAGATAAAGGGAAGCATGGAAAGTTCGATCACCTTTGGATGGGAATGTTTATAATTATATCTTATCATGGAAGAAATGCTTATCTTCTACAAGAAATCAATGGAGATATCATTGGTGGAGGGCCTATGAATGGAAGGTTTCTCAAACACTACATTATTTAAAGCATTTTGATCTTTCATCTCATTGTAAATAACCATTTTATTTTTAGATAGAGTAGTTGAGGTCATCATTCAATAGAAATTGAAGCCTGAGGTGAAGGTGTTACACATTATTTTATTCACCCTTATGACCGTTAATGATGTAAACTTTCTGTTGCCTTCAGAGGGGTCAGTGGCCTGAATTCTTGAAGAAAGAAGGGAGAAGAACTTTCCCTGAGAGAAGAAGTTGTATTTTCCTTTGTAAAAACCCTATTAAGGAGGATTTCTGCAGGCTGCTATATACACAGGGTGCTGAAATGCCTGATTTCCGCAAGTTGTACTATAACTAGGTTGCAGAGTTTCCGTAGGTTGCTCTATAGCTAGGGTGCAACGACCTTCGTACGTGGGAAAAATGAGCATTTTCTCGATGCTTCTAAAAGGAGAAACTTCTATGGTGAGGTGGCCTCCGAACGGTTTGGATCTTACTCACTTTCATGATTTAGTGGGATCATCCTAACCTCCTCACCTTATCCTCTTCTACTTATAAAAGGAGAGGAGATCTCATGGAGAAAGTTAGATTGAGCTGGATTGAGCTTGGGAAAGTTATGTTGGGTTTGAGATTTGCTTTGTCAAGATAGATTGTGAGTAGTTATCAGATACACAGTCTCAGAATCCATTGGAGAAAGCAGTGTGTCGGAAGCAAGGAACTGTTGGAAGGAACTTGATGACATCAAGGCATCTAGTTGTATCTTTCTTCCACATTATATAATACAGTGGCATGTTTATTTCCCATAACATCATTAGCATTTTACTACATGACTCCTTGATCACATGTTTAGGTTTTCATTGAATCTACTATTGCTGCTTTCACTTTGGTTGGTTTGTTTCATTGAAGATCTGATTTCACAAGAGCACTAGAGTGAAGCAGGGACAACAGAGATATAAGGAAGCGATATATAAAGGTATGTCATACTTTCCTTCTTTGATGATAAATTCAATGGTAGCTACCTAGGGAAAGCGTCATGTCCTGTCTTGTTTTTTTCTAGATCCAGGTGGATCTAGGGAGATTAGTTTATGTCCACATTCACCGATTTATCCAATAACAAAATTGGAAACTCCACTTGGGAACAAATTGTTTTCCTAGTTTGCCTTTCTTTCTTTCTTTGATTTTTTGGGTTCTTCTTTCCGAGTCACTGGGAGATCCAACTTGACTCTCTAACTGTTTGAGCTCACTAAAAAAACCTTCTTAATTTTTAATTTTTTCCATTTTTGTTTGATTTCCGCACCTTGCTTTGAGGGACAATGCGATGACTTGGGATTTCTGCACCCTACTTGTTTAGACCAGTGCGGAAAATCTGCACCCTACCCATATATGGCTTGCAGAAATGAATGATTTCCGCACTGTGTTAGTCTACAGCCTGCGAAAATTTTGAAAATTTTGATTTTTGATGGTTTTTTCCTTACCCAGACCTTGGATTTAGTTTTGGGGTGTATTTTTGGGTTTGATTATGATTTGTTTACAGTATGATTGACAACTTTGAAACTGCTTTTAGCCATCTTTGCTTTGTTTTATTCTGGGAGATTTAGTCTCTTGCTTTGAGTGTCTTTCAGTTACAAAGCACTGTCTTTTCTTTAGAATTGTTTGGTGAAAGAACTTCTTTTTCTTTTATTGAATAGTTCGTGTTAAAAGAGAAAATTGTTTGGGTTCCTTTGTTTCATGTTGATTTGCTATTGCTTTTATCTATATTTGAAACAAAAAGTTTAATTTCTTGCTTTATATTAGATTGGGGGAATCCTTGCATTTGAAGTAGCGAAATTGCATGATTCTTGGCATTTTTTTGTCTTAAATTCTAAAAAATTCCCCCCCTCATGGCCGAGGGGGCCCATGAATCGTGTATTGGTGTACAGTCTATTTTTCCCATTTCTTGAAGATATTGATATTGATGAGTTTTAAAATTTTGGGACATTGGGCATATGGGAATGATAAATGTTTTCTCCTTCTCGTAGCATAGCTTTCAACGAAATGAAAAGGTTACATATTCATCTCTTTGCATAAATTTCGAGTCGGTTAAAACATCATTTAGTCCACGCCATTTTCCTCTTGAGTAACAAAAACCATAAAATAAAGCGCTTATAAAAATTGATTAGACATTTTTATATTTTCTGGTAGCAAACCTACATTAGATTAGTTGTAGGGCTTTGGAATAGGTGTGAAAGATAACTTTCTAAAGCTGCAAACAAACACAGAATCTTGCGTTAGGGAGCGGTGAAATCCACTTATTACATTTTGTCCTGGGAAGCCCTTCTAACACAAGGGTCAATCATGAGGTCGGATTGAGACTTGCAGAGTTACTCACCCTGCTTTTTTGGTCTTGGTGTAGAGATTGCACATATTATGGGGGTCGCTTGAAGGTATACCCATAAGGATGAGTGGAATCCTTTCAAGTTGATTTCGGGTTAGATACCCTGCCTTTGTGCGTGGATTGGACTATCAATTGTTTCCCCAGGCATCACTGTTGTAGTTGGTAACCTTAGTGGCCTAACTATTTAGGGTCTTTACACGAGGTGACTGTGGAGGGGAAAGTCTTCACGGTACCTGGAATCGACGTTGGCCAAACTCACTCAGGCTCCTTGGAGGGTATACCCACGATCATGTGTGGGAGCTTGCACCAGGGTGTAAGTCCGTTAAGTAGGTCGTCAATGCAACTTTTCCACCCACTCTATCCCAACCCTTTCTTACTTTGTTCCTGCGACGTTGGATTTCATCACCAACTAGTGTGCTCATTGTGAGGAGGTTTTGTTTGCTTACTTGCTTACTAGATTTTTAGCATGTGATGTTTGTTTTCCCTAGTGGAATCTAGGTTGGATTTTTGTTTAAATGGCGTCCGTTCCTAGAATGACCAATGAAGGAACCTCTTCTCTAGGGGAACCTTTTGTTTTTCATTCTTACTAAAACATTGGTCCTCCTCACATCGCTACTTTGAGCCTTCCAGGTCTCACAATTGGACTACTGGTATGGTTGTTTTCCACTCAGGTAGTCTCGAATGCAATTAGTGCTTAACTTGTGAGCACTTCCCCCCAAGAACATCAACCTCATTTTGATCCTTTGCCTTCTTCACCAGTAATATTTTCTTCACCTTCTTCACCTGTAAGGTCTTCTTCCATTTCATATTCTTCGTCGAGTGAAAGCTCTAAAGCTAGTAACCTGGTAGATAAGAAGAAGAAGAAAAGGAAGAATAAGAAGAAGAAAAATAAATAAGGATCCACACTTCCAACCACTGCCAGACATGTTGGAAAACAACCAGTTATTGTTAATCGTGCTTGGAGTGTTGATGATGTCAAGATCACCCAAACAACCCATAATCCCAAGTACCCTTGCAGGCTTTTCAAGGGTATCCATCTTCTTAAGGATTGCCCTAGTCTATCCAAGGTTATAGAAGCATGGTCTACACACCCTCGCTAGCCCCTGTCATCAGCCTCTGAACAACATGTTAATGACCTCCCTTCAACTAGTCAAGATACTGTTGGGAAGAAGAAAAGTAGAGTCAAGTTCCCGTGCATGTTATGAAAAGGGAGTCATCTAACTCACCTTTGCACCCGTATGGACGAAGCCTCAAAATTCCTGGAAAACATGACTGTTTCATAGCCTCAACTTCCAGCTGCTTATCGCAAGCTTACTCTCGACCCACCTGTAGTTTATGGAATGATCAATTCGGTCCCTTCATCGGTTAGTCCGGTTGATTACGTAGTCAACCTGGTCACGTCCTTAGTCGAACCAGTTGAAAAAGTGGTTGCTTCGATCTCATCCTCGGTTGATCCCACTCTCTCGCAAGAGAGTGAAACCCAAGAGGTTGATCCGATCCCATCCTCGGTCAATCCCACTCTCCCGCTAGAAAGTGAAACCCAAAAAGTTGATCCATTTCCACCCGTCAACCCCATTCTCCCCTTAGAGAATGAAACCCAAGTGGTCGATTTGATCTCATCATCAATCGATCCTACTCTCCATCTAGAGAGTAAACCTGATACTACCCACGTTTTTCTTGTTGATACAGAATCTACCCTACTGGGGGACATTCCTCCTCCTGTGGAACCCCCTCCCAGTAATGAGACCATCCTTTTTAATTGGGGTGTTCTAACTGGACCTCGTCTTCCATATCACATTCCTTTCCAGATTACAGTACAGGTTTGTGGCCGAGACATTACTCAGACGCTGATAGATGAAGGTGCATCCGTTAATATTTTATCCTCTCTTTCTTGGAAAGCTTTGGGTTGTCCTCAGCTTGCGCTAGTTACACAAAATATGTTAGCTTTCAATAGAAGAACCAGTCAACCTTTAGGGACCCTTCCTCAGTTTCTTGTAACTTTGGGAGGGAAAACTGTCTTTATTGATGTCATGGTAGTCCAAGACCCCTTGGATTTCTCTTTACTCCTTGGGAGGGATTATGTCTATTCCATGAAAGCTATCGTGTCCACTCTTTTTTGTGTGATATCTTTCCCTCATGATGGAAGAATTGTGACTATTGATCAACTTTCATTCATCGGTCTTGATTGGATTACCTCCCTTAGTGGTTCTTATATGCAGATGGTATCACCCATGCCACAAGTAAATTATGTGGTGTTTAATCCCATGCCTTCCACTACCGATAAAAATGAATTGGATCTGGTAGTTGACATGGTGACCTATTCGATAGGGCTATTGGAGCCTGAACTCCTTACACCTCTCGCGACCCTCGACATGTGTTCCTTCTAGAGTGTGTTTCTTCTGTCAAATGAAGATCTCTTGAAAGCCATGACTGACTTTTGTCCCTTGACATGGTGTCCTTCTAGAGCATTGTCCTCTTGGAAGCCGTGATCAAGAAGAGACTCGAGCATGACTTTTGATTTCAAGCTCGTTAAAAAATGAAACCAGCTTTGAGCATAGTTTTCTTCTTTCGATCTCATTAAAAAATGAACCCAGCTACGAGGATAATTTTTCTTCTCTATGGAAACCTCATTAAAAAATGAAACAAATTTTATGAGCATAGTTCCTGTTTCTGTGTCAATCTCGTTAAAAAATGAAACAAAGTTCTAGGGATTGAACCTGGATTCACGAGCATAGTTCTTCTCCTGTGTCAAGCTCATTAAAAAATGAAACAACTTGCCCCTCTCCATTTGATTCAAGTCTAGTATTTGAAGCTTCATTTCATCCGCCTGTGATGTTGGATGAGATGAAGCTTGGGGGGCATATGCTTTCAACCTCTGAACTTCATGCTGAAGTTGAGCTGCTAGCTTTTTAAGCTGGGGGCTAAGTACCAACCATGCGAATTCGTGAACCATGCGTTGGGAAGTTTCAAGCATAGTTTTATATGGTTCAAACTTGTGTAAAAATGAAACCACCTACCTCAAGCATAGTTTCCTTTGGTTCGGGCTTGTGTAAAAATGAACCAGGTCCAAGCATAGTTTTGTTTAGTTTTTAAGATTGTGTAAAAATAAAATCTATCCCAAGCATAGTTTTGTTTTGTTTTAAATCTTGCGTAAAAATGAAAACAATCCCAAGCTTTGTCTTTGTTCTTTCTCATGCTCGTAAATACATGAGAATAAGTTAGTGAGCTTAGTCTTTGTTCTTTATCATGCTCGTAAATCAATGAGAATGTAATCGAGTATACTTTTATCACTTTTTTAGACTCGTAAAGGTTATACGAAAAAGGAACCCCTTGGAGTTCCCTTTAAGCTCTTTTTAGACTCTCTAAACATGAAAAGATTACCGAACGACCTTGTTCTGTTCACGCTCATAAAAGTATTTGAATAAAACATTCGATGGGCGACAATTTATCACTTTTTTGGTCTTGTCGAACTATTTTACGAAAAAAGAACTGAGAGAGTTCTCTTTAAGTGTTTTTCAGACTCTATAAACATGAAAAATTCCTGAGTTTTCTATCTTTGGACTCGTTAAACAAACATCGAAAGACCCATACGGGACCAAACCACTCCTTCTTAGGGTTCTTTAAACATACTCCGAGGGAATCATACAAAGGATGAGCTTACATTTCAAGCATATGCTATCCTCCTAAAGCTTGTGTAAAAATAAAGAGGTACTCGCTAGAAATGGTGGGGGAAAAATTGGGAAAGAAATGTGTCTAAACCTGTATTCTATGGATGAGTCTCTTTTGAACATGACATCCTTTCACTCACTCTGTGTCTAGGTTGGAAAATCCACTTGTCTCTTGATCATACTCCTTTATAAGATTACAAATTGGTTTGTGATCCTTGTTGTTGAGTCAGTGTTTCCAAGACAGTTTTCGTGTCATCAATATGTTCAAAGAGAAGTTCAACCTGGAAAGCCTTCTATTGCATCGACCATTTCTATAGTCCTTAAGCCTTCTATTGCGTCGGCCATCCCTGATTCAGTCTTGAATCACTTTTTACTCTGATCTACATCAAATCTTGTTACTTGTTTCGTGTCATTGATGTGGGATACATTAAGGACCTCCCGTGACGAGCCTTTTCCTGTCGACTTCAACTCATTATCCAGGAATTAGACTTAGAAACTAATTGGTACCTTGGGACTTGCATGCCTCAATGGAAGGTTTCCTCTCTTTCAACAATGGGTTTTCATTATCGATCCCTGATCGGGAGATTCCATCGAGTGTTCGACTTTAGCTCATTAATTCGCACCCGCTGGATTGTACTAGTGTACCTTGGGAGTCATTGACATTAACGGTGATTTTCCTTGCACTTGTTAACGGTATTCACTAATGATCGGTAATGAAGTGGTTTCTACCATGTTCAACTTCAACACATGTATTCCCATGGTTAGATTTGTGATATAGAGTGGTGAAGATGAAGACCCTGGATCTTTTCTCATAGATTCAGGTTACGTTGGAGTATATTCAATTTGTACTGTTGCATAGATCCACATTGTATGTCTCGTGGCTATGTTAAAATTTGAGTCTTTAACACATAGACCCACAGTGTATTGTTGGTGGATATGTTTAGATTTGAGTCATATTGGCATGGATCCACAGTGTATGTTTGGTGGCCATGACTTGTCTTACTTGACATAGATCTTTGCATGTATACATTTATGCTTTGAGTCATTTGTATTCTGAGTATGGGAATGCCTATCTCAGTGATGATATATTATTGTACTGTATTTCCCATTTTGTTGGAAGGTTTCCGACTGACGTGTTCCTTGTTCCCTACACACACTCGACAAAGTATTTCAGCTATCACTCTGTTCTAACTTGATACTTTTGGGGGCTCTTTGTTACACATTATTTTTGTCACCCTTNGAACCAGTCAACCTTTAGGGACCCTTCCTCAGTTTCTTGTAACTTTGGGAGGGAAAACTGTCTTTATTGATGTCATGGTAGTCCAAGACCCCTTGGATTTCTCTTTACTCCTTGGGAGGGATTATGTCTATTCCATGAAAGCTATCGTGTCCACTCTTTTTTGTGTGATATCTTTCCCTCATGATGGAAGAATTGTGACTATTGATCAACTTTCATTCATCGGTCTTGATTGGATTACCTCCCTTAGTGGTTCTTATATGCAGATGGTATCACCCATGCCACAAGTAAATTATGTGGTGTTTAATCCCATGCCTTCCACTACCGATAAAAATGAATTGGATCTGGTAGTTGACATGGTGACCTATTCGATAGGGCTATTGGAGCCTGAACTCCTTACACCTCTCGCGACCCTCGACATGTGTTCCTTCTAGAGTGTGTTTCTTCTGTCAAATGAAGATCTCTTGAAAGCCATGACTGACTTTTGTCCCTTGACATGGTGTCCTTCTAGAGCATTGTCCTCTTGGAAGCCGTGATCAAGAAGAGACTCGAGCATGACTTTTGATTTCAAGCTCGTTAAAAAATGAAACCAGCTTTGAGCATAGTTTTCTTCTTTCGATCTCATTAAAAAATGAACCCAGCTACGAGGATAATTTTTCTTCTCTATGGAAACCTCATTAAAAAATGAAACAAATTTTATGAGCATAGTTCCTGTTTCTGTGTCAATCTCGTTAAAAAATGAAACAAAGTTCTAGGGATTGAACCTGGATTCACGAGCATAGTTCTTCTCCTGTGTCAAGCTCATTAAAAAATGAAACAACTTGCCCCTCTCCATTTGATTCAAGTCTAGTATTTGAAGCTTCATTTCATCCGCCTGTGATGTTGGATGAGATGAAGCTTGGGGGGCATATGCTTTCAACCTCTGAACTTCATGCTGAAGTTGAGCTGCTAGCTTTTTAAGCTGGGGGCTAAGTACCAACCATGCGAATTCGTGAACCATGCGTTGGGAAGTTTCAAGCATAGTTTTATATGGTTCAAACTTGTGTAAAAATGAAACCACCTACCTCAAGCATAGTTTCCTTTGGTTCGGGCTTGTGTAAAAATGAACCAGGTCCAAGCATAGTTTTGTTTAGTTTTTAAGATTGTGTAAAAATAAAATCTATCCCAAGCATAGTTTTGTTTTGTTTTAAATCTTGCGTAAAAATGAAAACAATCCCAAGCTTTGTCTTTGTTCTTTCTCATGCTCGTAAATACATGAGAATAAGTTAGTGAGCTTAGTCTTTGTTCTTTATCATGCTCGTAAATCAATGAGAATGTAATCGAGTATACTTTTATCACTTTTTTAGACTCGTAAAGGTTATACGAAAAAGGAACCCCTTGGAGTTCCCTTTAAGCTCTTTTTAGACTCTCTAAACATGAAAAGATTACCGAACGACCTTGTTCTGTTCACGCTCATAAAAGTATTTGAATAAAACATTCGATGGGCGACAATTTATCACTTTTTTGGTCTTGTCGAACTATTTTACGAAAAAAGAACTGAGAGAGTTCTCTTTAAGTGTTTTTCAGACTCTATAAACATGAAAAATTCCTGAGTTTTCTATCTTTGGACTCGTTAAACAAACATCGAAAGACCCATACGGGACCAAACCACTCCTTCTTAGGGTTCTTTAAACATACTCCGAGGGAATCATACAAAGGATGAGCTTACATTTCAAGCATATGCTATCCTCCTAAAGCTTGTGTAAAAATAAAGAGGTACTCGCTAGAAATGGTGGGGGAAAAATTGGGAAAGAAATGTGTCTAAACCTGTATTCTATGGATGAGTCTCTTTTGAACATGACATCCTTTCACTCACTCTGTGTCTAGGTTGGAAAATCCACTTGTCTCTTGATCATACTCCTTTATAAGATTACAAATTGGTTTGTGATCCTTGTTGTTGAGTCAGTGTTTCCAAGACAGTTTTCGTGTCATCAATATGTTCAAAGAGAAGTTCAACCTGGAAAGCCTTCTATTGCATCGACCATTTCTATAGTCCTTAAGCCTTCTATTGCATCGGCCATCCCTGAGTCAGTCTTGAATCACTTGTTACTATGATCTACATCAAATCTTGTTACTTGTTTCGTGTCATTGATGTGGGATACATTAAGGACCTCCCATGACGAGCCTTTTCCCGTCGACTTCAACTCATTATTCAGGAATTAGACTTAGAAACTAATTGGTACCTTGGGACTTGCATGCCTCAATGGAAGGTTTCCTCTCTTTCGACAGTGGGTTTTCATTATCGATCCCTGATCGGGAGATTCCGTCGAGTGTTCGACTTTAGCTCATTAATTCGCACCCGCTGGATTGTACTAGTGTACCTTGGGAGTCATTGACATTAATGGTGATTTTCCTTGCACTTGTTAACAATATTCACTAATGATCGGTAATGAAGTGGTTTCTACCATGTTGAACTTCAACACATGTATTCACATGGTTAGATTTGTGATATAGAGTGGTGAAGATGAAGACCCTGGATCTTTTCTCATAGATTCAGGTTACGTTGGAGTATATTCAGTTTGTACTGTTGCATAGATCCACATTGTATGTCTCATGGCTATGTTCAAATTTGAGTCTTTAACACATAGACCCACAGTGTATTGTTGGTGGATATGTTTAGATTTGAGTCATATTGGCATGGATCCACAATGTATGTTTGGTGGCCATGACTTGTCTTACTTGACATAGATCTTTGCATGTATACATTTATGCTTTGAGTCATTTGTATTCTGAGTATGGGAATGCCTACCTCAGTGATGATATATTATACTGTATTTCCCTTTTTGTTGGAAGGTTTCTGACTGACGTGTTCCTTGTTCCCTACACGCACTCGACAAAGTATTTCAGCTATCACTCTGTTCTAACTTGATACTTTTGGGGGCTCTTTGTTACACATTATTTTTGTCACCCTTATGACCGTTAATGATGTGAACCTTCTGTTTCCTTCAGAGGGGCTAGTGGCCTAAATTCCTGAAGAAAGAAGGGAGAAGAACTTTCCCTGAGAGAAGAAGTTGTATTTTCCTTTGTAAAAACCCTATTAAGGAGGATTTCCGCAGGCTGCTATATACACAGGGTGCAGAAATGCCCGATTTCTGCAGGTTGCTATATACATAGGGTGCGGAAATGCCTGATTTCCACAGGTCGTACTATAGCTAGGTTGTATATTTTCCACAGGTTTCTCTATAGCTAGGGTGCAACGACCTTCGTACGTGGGAAAAACGAGCATTTTTCCGATGCTTCTAGAAGGAGAAAATTCTATGGTGAGGTGGCCTCCGAACGATTTGGATCTTACTCGCTTTCATGATTTAGTGGGATAATACTAACCTCCTCACCTTATCCTCTTCAACTTATAAAAGGAGAGGAGTTCTCATAGAGAAAGTTAGCTTGATCTTGATTGAGTTGGATTGAGCTTGGGAAAGTTATGTTGGCTTTGAGCTTGGGAAAGTTATGTTGGCTTTGAGATTTGCTTTGTCAAGATAGATTGTGAGTAGCTATCAGATACAAAGTCTCAGAATCCATTGGAGAAAGAAGTGTGTGGGAAGCAAGGAACTGTTGGAAGGAACCTGACAACATCAAGGCATCTGGTTGTATCTTTCTTCCACATTATATAATACAGTGGCATGTTTCTTTCCCATAAAATCATTAGCATTTTATTACATGACTCCTTGATCACATGTTTAGGTTTTCATTGAGTCTACTATTGTTTCTTTCACTTTGGTTGGTTTGTGTCATTGCATATCTGATTTCACAAGAGCACCGGAGCGAAGAAGGGACAACAAAGATACAAGGAAGCGATATATAAAGGTATGTCATACTTTCCTTCTTTGATGATAAATTCAATGGTAACTACCTAGGGAAAGTGTCATTCCCTGTCTTGTTTTGTTATAGATCCAGGTGGATCTAGGGAGATTAATTTATGTCTGCATTCACCGATATATCCAATAACAAAAGGCCCTAAAGTTTTGTTGAATATTGCTAGTGTATTTCAAGTTTGTACAAAGTTGTTAGTCCATTTTTTCCTTTTTAGAGTATTTTTGAGTTAGTGTCCTAAAGGAAATAAATCCCAGTGGTCAGACACATGGTATGTTGTTCTTTACTACCTCACAGGTAGGACAACATCCCCATTGGAGCCAAATGTTAGTGTCATGATTTTTAAGGTAGGGTTATAGGTTTGTCAAGAGTTTGAAAAGTCATGCTTTGGTCTTGGGAAGACCAATCCATTCCTAATTGAGTGTGTATGTTTTCAAAGATTTTTTTCTTATGAAAGTTTTCAAGGTCTTTTGGTCATTGGTCTAAGATTGTTGATATAAACTCTAAATTGGTATGTCAAAAAGAGTCAAGTCATAAGGTCTAGGTGAAAGGTTGTTAAAAGGGATGTAATGGAACATAATGACACATTATGAGAGGTAGAGAGTCATCAAAGGTCATCATGTCATATGTGCTATCTTTCAAAACAATTTTCATACTTGGCCTGCAAAAAAGTGCACACGCTGTGTAAATTCAATGTGAAAATTGCTTGGTGCTACCCAAACAATCATGCCATCCTAAACGGTCTAATCACACTTCAAATTGAATTTGCTCAACATATGAATATTTTTCCCCTCCCATTTTTTATGCAAAATACTCTCTGACATTGATCAAAGTCCTTTCCCTCAACAAATTCAAAAGAATCCACCTACTACACAAACTCTGTCCAGCTGGCTATGCAATATCTATATGTATGCTACACAAATTTCACACAATGATCAGATGCTACACAAATTTCACACAGTGATCACACACTACACATCCTCTGTTTCTCAAAATTCCGATGTGCCAAAGTCTGAAGGGTTATGTTTTGTGTCTGACAAAATATCTCGTGCTTATATGCATGAGATCTAAAGACTTATTTATCATATTGATGAGTCCTTTGATACAATTGAGTAAACCCTAATCTTTTTTTTTTTTCTGCTGTGTAAAATTCCCTGTTAGAGATTTAGCCATTGAAACTCCTCGTCCTTACTAGTCTCAATGTTTTTATCTTACATTTGTAGCATGACAACTCAAGAGAAAAATAAATACAATAAAGGAGTCAATGTTTTGACATGTGAGCCACAAAGCTTAAAATTGGTAAATTATGATCCATTATTTAGGGTTTCCTTTGAACAAGCTGGGTGCATGAGGTTTTACGAAAAGATTCAAGGGTTCAATGTGTAGTTAATGAAGGAATTTTCCCTCAGCTTCAATGGTGTCCAGATGAAGATTGCTGATATTACTTTCCGGTATCAGAGGAGACAGTAGCTACTGCAATCAAGATTCCATTTCAAGGGGATAAATGGTTTAAAGGTATGCCTC
>JZKD02S0305817.1:0-19822 GCA_000966675.3 Picea glauca | reverse complement strand
CCTGTATGGATACACGAAAAAGGAACCCCTTGGAGTCTCCTTTAAGCTCTTTTCAGACTCTCTAAACATGAAAATATTGCCGAGTGATCTTGCTTCCTTTTCCACTCATTAAACGATCTGAAAGGGTGTCTTTCGAGTGATAATTTATCTCTTTTTCAGCCTCATGAGACTAACATTACGAAAAAGGACAACACTGGAGTCATCGTTAAGTTCTTTTCAGACTCTCTAAATATGAAAAGATTGTCGAGCACCTTGTTCTCTTCATGCTCGTTAAAGTATTTGAAGAAAACATTTGTTGAGCGATAGTTTATCTCTTTTTCGGTCTCGTCAGACTACTTTACGAAAAAGGAACTGAGAGAGTTCTCTTTTAAGTGTTTTTCCAGACTCTATAATCATGAAAAACCTTTGAGTTTTCTATCTTTAGACTCGATAAACAAATCATCGACAGACCCATATGGGATCGAACCCTTACTTCTTCCAGTTTGTTAAACAAAGGAAGAGGAACTTACCGAAGGTGAGTTATATCGATCATGTATTATCCTCCTCGAGCTTGTTAAATTAAAAAGAGGTACTCGTCTATCTACATGGGGGGAAATTTGAAAGAAGAAATCCAAGCAGTTTTTGAGAACATTACCAAGTAACTCTTAGAGTCACCCTTGAACATGAAACTTGGTCTTTTTCATGCATTATAATCCATTGAACCTCTGCACTAAGCCAATCCTTTGAGTTTCTTTCACTCCTCTGGGTCACCTGACGTAAGTCAGAACATCCACTACATCATCAAGTTTTGGTCCATGTCATGTTTCTGCTATCGTGCCTCAGTGTTCAAGGGAAGTATCCTCCTTAAGAGTCAGCCATCACAAATATCTTTTCTCAATACCCGTGTCAATCCATGTTCATATGATCTACCAATTACATCTCTGTGTCCATTTCGTGTCGTTGATGGGGGATACATCAAAGCCCTCCTTCGATGAGCCTATTCCTATCGACTTCAACAAATTATATAGGGATTAGATTTAGAAACTAGTTAGTACTTTGGGACTTGCATGCCTCAATGGCAGGCCTCCTCACATTCGACAGTGAGTTTACATCATTGACCTCTGATCAGATGATTCCACGGATGTTCGACTCCAGCTCATCCATTCACATTCGTTGGAATGTACTAGAGTACCTTGGGAATCATTGACATTAATGGTGATCTCCCTCGCGCTTGTTAACAGTTTACATCATTGACCGGTAATCAAGTGGTTTCTTCCATGTTCGACATCAGGACATCTATTCACATGGTTAGATTCATACTACATCAGGATTAGTAAGAAGACCCTGGGTTGAGTGATCACTCTTATACATACTTTGCCCAGGTTGCGAGGGAGTTTCTTTTGAGCAATAACACATATATTGTTACATAGATCCACTTTGTATTGGTCATGGCTATGTCTTATCATCTTGTAGATCCACTGTGTATTATTCATGGCTACGATCAGTTCAGGTCATGGGAGTATGAATCCACAATGTATTTTCAGTGGCTATACCTTTTTATCAATACAATTATGGATCCGCAGTGCATTTTATGGCGGCCATATCTTGCAAGTATTGATCACCCAAGCATAGGTATGCCTGCCTTGGGTTTGAAACATGTCATAATATTTGTTGGATGTTTGTGTGCAGMTTTTGTCAGGTTYTCTGTGTCTATACCCTTGCTTCAAAGTCTACAAAGAATTTCAGTTATCAATTCCTGTCTTCTAACTTCATACTTTGGGGGGAAATCTGTTACACATCAAAAATACTCACTTTGATAGTGTCGCAAGTGTCATCATTACAAAGGTTGCAAGTGTCGCATTTTTCTCACAAGTGTCGCAAGTGTCAGGGAAGCATATTGCCATGATGCCTATGTCATGCATGTAAAAGACATCAGGAGGACACTTGAAACATGTTAAAACACTTGATTTGGAAGAGGAGGAAAGGTTAACTAGGCTCATGAACCTTTTTCCATCTGAAACCAATCAAAAAACTAAGTTTTGGAGGAGAGTGCTCCCCTATACCTCTCCTGGGAGTGTTGTCGCTCCCCCTTACACTGTCTGGGAGCATTATAAAGCTCTTTTGTCCCTTCTGAGGGAGCAATGGTGTCTTTAGGAGTGATGGCGCCCCCCTTAATCCTATTGGGGAGCACTATAGCGCTCTAATGGCCCTTTTGAGGGAGCGTTGGCTATTCTAGGAAGTAGTTAAGTTGTTGAGATGAATGGGGGAAGGATCCTTTCATTCTTGGAAGGTAGTTAGATTCGAATCCCTAGTCCAACCATGATCTTAGGGAAGATCCTCAACTGAAGGAGGAAAATCCTCAACTTCCCCAAGGATATCTCAAGTGGTTAAAGCCTCTCCAAGGCTATATAAGCAAGCCTTCTCATGGTGAAAGGGGACTGGAAAGGGAGAATCACACCAAACTTATGATCTTATAAGTGGTGATGGAATAGAGATATTTTGGAAGAAAGAGACCTATGATCTCATAGGGACCAATCAGTGAAGATATCATCATTCATATCGTGGATCTTTTGAGCAAGGGGTAGACAAGGAGGACTTGACGAAACTGCTGCAATCCATCCACGACTGTAAGCAATGTTATATCCTCATTAATATAATTTGCTTCGCCTGTTTCTTTCTAATTTGTGCTCAATATCACATGAGTTTGTCTCTTTAGTAGATAGACCTATTTCAGACTAATCTTGATAGAGTAGGAAGTGGTCATACTTTGTTTGTCTACTGGGCTTATCAAAGAGCGAAATATTGGAGCTCAATTCAGAGCGTGCAGGGACAAACACCGGTAAAAGGTACTTCTTTTCTCCTTCCTCCTCACACACTAGTCCATATAGATATAAAAGGAAGTCAGTGACCATGATAAGCACTTTTTGTCTTAGATTTAAGATTCTAGCTCTTTGAGGAAATCTACCTATCCGTAGGGAGATTTTCCTTCAACAATAGTTGTTTTCTTTAGCCTTTGTGTGTTTGTGTTTGAGGGGAGATATTTATCTATGCCACTTAGTCTTACTCTACTATATTCTAGACCCAAGATCATAGGGGATAAAATCCCTTAATCAGAATTGATAACTTCATTGGGGACTATCCTAGTTGGTTCATTTTGGTTTAGGTGTCTTTCTTTCTTTTTTTGTATTTTTTTGTTAGTTTCTAAGTCTTTTAAAAATTCTTTTAGCCTCATAGGACCTGTTGCTAAGTCTCGAAGCCCTCTTTTTCTAAGTGGCATTTTTATTCTCTCACCTAACCTTGCTATCTACGTGTTGCATCACTATAACCTACATACATCCACAAATTGCATCTCTACATCTCACAAATATCCACGAGTTGCATTGGTAACAGGCGAGGACCTGTGTGAAGTTGAAAGTTTTTAAANTCTGTGTCTATACCCTTGCTTCAAAGTCTACAAAGAATTTCAGTTATCAATTCCTGTCTTCTAACTTCATACTTTGGGGGGAAATCTGTTACACATCAAAAATACTCACTTTGATAGTGTCGCAAGTGTCATCATTACAAAGGTTGCAAGTGTCGCATTTTTCTCACAAGTGTCGCAAGTGTCAGGGAAGCATATTGCCATGATGCCTATGTCATGCATGTAAAAGACATCAGGAGGACACTTGAAACATGTTAAAACACTTGATTTGGAAGAGGAGGAAAGGTTAACTAGGCTCATGAACCTTTTTCCATCTGAAACCAATCAAAAAACTAAGTTTTGGAGGAGAGTGCTCCCCTATACCTCTCCTGGGAGTGTTGTCGCTCCCCCTTACACTGTCTGGGAGCATTATAAAGCTCTTTTGTCCCTTCTGAGGGAGCAATGGTGTCTTTAGGAGTGATGGCGCCCCCCTTAATCCTATTGGGGAGCACTATAGCGCTCTAATGGCCCTTTTGAGGGAGCGTTGGCTATTCTAGGAAGTAGTTAAGTTGTTGAGATGAATGGGGGAAGGATCCTTTCATTCTTGGAAGGTAGTTAGATTCGAATCCCTAGTCCAACCATGATCTTATGGAAGATCCTCAACTGAAGGAGGAAAATCCTCAACTTCCCCAAGGATATCTCAAGTGGTTAAAGCCTCTCCAAGTCTATATAAGCAAGCCTTCTCATGGTGAAAGGGGACTGGAAAGGGAGAATCACACCAAACTTATGATCTTATAAGTGGTGTTGGAATAGAGATATTTTGGAAGAAAGAGACCTATGATCTCATAGGGAGAAATCAGTGAAGATATCATCATTCATATCGTGGATCTTTTGAGCAAGGGGTAGACAAGGAGGACTTGACGAAACTGCTGCAATCCATCCACGACTGTAAGCAATGTTTTATCCTCATTAATATAATTTGCTTGGCCTGTTTCTTTCTAATTTGTGTTCAATATCACATGAGTTTGTCTCTTTAGTAGATAGACCTATTTCAAACTAATCTTGATAGAGTAGGAAGTGGTCATACTTTGTTTGTCTACAAGGCTTATCAAAGAGCGAAAGATTGGAGCTCAATTCAGAGCGTGCAGGGACAAACACCAGTAAAAGGTAATTATTTTCTCCTTCCTCCTCACACACTAGTCCATATAGATCTAAAAGGAAGTCAGTGACCATGATAAGCACTTTTTGTCTTAGAGTTAAGAGTCTAGATCTTTGAGGAAATCTACCTATCCGCAGGGAGATTTTCCTTCAACAATAGTTGTTTTCTTTAGCCTTTGTGTGTTTGTGTTTGAGGGGAGATATTTATCTATGCCACTTAGTCTTACTCTACTGTATTCCAGACCCAAGATCATAGGGGATAAAATCCCTTAATCAGAATTGATGACTTCATTGGGGACTATCCTAGTTGGTTCATTTTGGTTTAGGTGTCTTTCTTTCTTTTTTTGTATTTTTTTCTTAGTTTCTAAGTCTTTTAAAAATTCTTTTAGCCTCATAGGACCTATTGCTAAGTCTCGAAGCCCTCTTTTTCTAAGTGGCCTTTTTATTCTCTCACCTAACCTTGCTATCTATGTGTTGCATCACTATAACCTACATACATCCACAAATTGCATCTCTACATCTCACAAATATCCACGAGTTGCATTGGTAACAGGCGAGGACCTGTGTGAAGTTGAAAGTTTTTAAAATTTCTCTTCCTTTATAGGTTGAATTATTGGTTTGATCAGTCACCTAGAGTATCCTGAGTCTCTATTTGGTTTTTTTTTTTTAAGTTATGAAGATATATTATATAGAAAAAAGAAAATACATTTCTCTTGTCTTCCCAATATTCTTGGCTTATTTTTATCTTGAATTTTTAAGGAAAATGAATCATGTATTCTGCAGTCTTTTTTAGCATCTTTTGTTAGTTCTACTTTGATATAAAGAAAAAAAAAAACTATCTTTTTTCTATTTAGGTCTCTTTCTTTCTTTTCATTATTTGCATCGTTAATTTAAAAAGAAAAATATGTTTGAACATGTTTATGTTTGTTCTCATCTTAAAATATATTTAAAAGAAAAATATATATATATATATATATATATATATATATATATATATATATATATTTGTTTGCTTCTTTTCTTTCTCTTGAAATTTGCATTGTTCATTTTGCATTAGAAAAGGGGAAAATATTGCATCTTTAGTTTTGAAGGATTGTTCATGCATTTTATTTGTTAAACTCTTTTTAATTTGAATAATTAGTGTAACCTTTTATTTTCCAATGTTCTTATAAGTTTCATTTTTGTAAGAGAATCAAACAACATCAGTTGATGCTCCATACCCCTTGAGTAAAAACAACCACTAAAATGAATGCTAATATTTAAATGCACTAGAATTTGTTTCTAGGGTTCACAAACAATTTTAGGGTTAAAGCCTTGGATTAGGATTGGTGAGATAATTCTCCAAGGCCCCAAAACAAACATAGGAGTCTGAGCTAGGAAGAGTCTCAAATCCACTTTTGATATAAGTATAGTTGGGAGCATCCTCTAACACAAGACATAAACATGAGGAAACGTGAAGGAGAGATGAGGATATTGACCCTCCAAATATTGACTAAGCGTAGTGGAGATATCATATATTGGGGGTTTTGTTAGTAACCATACCTCCATGAGAGGTGGTACTTTTGAGGCTTCGAGCTTAGCTACCCTACCCATACATTTGATATCGAGTGTTGACTGTACCCATCGGATGTTGACTATGAGTTTATAACCTTAGTATATTTTCCTAGGGATATCAAAGGTGATTACGATGGATTTTCATGGTACCTGGGGTAGATTTCTTATCACATATTTCAGTACTGCTGGAGGGTACCCTGTGAAGCATGGGTACTTGCACCAGATAAGGAGGGTTAGTGGAGGTTGGTATAACTACTTATCACTCCTTGTTTCATTGTTCCATGGGACTTGATCAACCCGTGCCTTCATTCAAAAGGTCCCTTTCCACTTTTTCATTGCTTTGGACTCAGGACGTTATCCACCTTTTTCATTGTTGTGATGTTTCTCTTAGGGATTTTATTGGAGGGTTTCTTTGTATAGTTTTCCTTAGGTTGTGTTAGTGTCACCACTTTTGGATCATTAATTTAGGGTGGTTGACCAACCGCTCCGCTAATCAGGAAGGGCCCCTGGTCTTTCTCTTGAAAGCGTGGAGCCACCTTTTAGAAGGCATGGGTTTTTAGACCACTGGTTCGCCAGAGTCAATGTGTGATACTTTTATGGACATTAATAATCCCGCAAGGGATGAACCTATGCATAATAATGATATGGATAAGGTTCTTGTGGATACCAACCAAGGGACCCCTGCCCAAGGGGATTCTTTTGCTTTTCCTTCCTTTGGAAACATTGGTGTTCCCTTGATGGCTATGTTGAACATTCTTGGGTTGTATGTAGGGATATCGGTTTGGTTGTGGACCACTCTGAATGTCTCGAATTCTCTTGACACTTCTTAGATAAACACCTTATGTCAAGGGTATTGTATGTATTTTGATCCTTCATGTTATGCATCTGTGAATTTTACTTCTCCTCCTTCTCCCTATTTTGGTGAAAGTCTTGTTACTAGTAACATTAAATCTAAACAGAATAAGAAGAGAAAGAGTAATAACAAGAAGTCACCGACCTCTATGAATCATGTTAGATACCTGTCACCAGCCTCTGCAAGTCATGATGGGGGAAAGAGACTAGCCTCTGCTAGTCATGATGGAAGCACAAGTCCAATAAATATGAGTCACACTGGCATTAACCCACCAACCTCTACTAGCCATGTTGGGGAAACCCAGTAGCCACTGCAATTCATGCTAGGGATAATGATATTGTTGAGAAGCCTAGATGTACAATACATAATCCTGAGTTCCCTTTTAACCTTTACAAAGAAGATCACCTTACTCATTTGTGCCCTGCTATTTCTATGGCACAAAAAGTGTGGTCCTTATCTAAAGGCCCTTCTAGTTCTAAGATGTCTTTGTCTTCCCAAAAATCCTTTCAATATTTGGTTGATAAAGTGGTCATTCCGATGCAATATTCAGCTGACAACACTCTTGTTTTGGTGGGTTATGCATCTCTTGACCATTTCGTCTTTCATCCTATTCAACCAGTGGTTGAGGAAGTAGTTGTGTCGATGCAATCTTCATTCAACACAACTCTTGTTTTGGGGGGTGATACATCCGACGGGTGTTCTATATGCACTAAAAATACACTAAAAACCCTTAATTAGATTGTCAACCCAGGGTAAGTAATCAAGTAGAGTTGTAGAAAAATATATGCCATAGGTAGAAGGATGGTAGGAGTATGGTCTAACTAAGGAAGATAGCTATCTAAGGCTAATATACTCAAACAAAGTTATCTAACGAACAAACCCTACTAAGAAAATTGAAACTCAGTAACCTAAGTACTTTTGGGCCAAGGATCGATGGATAGTCCTAAGAAAAGTAAGTCAAAAACCCTATTCAAAGAAAACTAGTTTAACAATAAGCAAAGGCAAACTACTAAGCATAATAATGAGCAACTAACAAAAGAAAACTATTTTAACATGCCAACCTACATTCAATGAGAAACTATCCTATGAAAGAAAATAAATAAACAAGCAAGCAAAGACACCTAACTAACCTACTAAAGCAATAGACAAGTAAGTAAAGACACCTAACTAAACTACTAAAGCAGTAGACAAGTAAGTAAAGACAACTATCTAACCTACTAAAGAAAATAGACAAGTAAGCAAAGGCAACTAACTATTGCAAACAATAAAATTAAAACTTCTCATTGAACAACTATCTAGCTTAAGAGACAAGTGGACTAAATGCTCAATGCAAACTATTTCTAATGCATGAAAGATAATCTATTTTATTGAAAGAAAGAAGAACTACCAACTAATGCCTAATCTATGATAGGAAAACTACTATCTAATCTCTCAAAGAAAATTCTATCTATCCTACAACAACAACAAAACTTTATTCTAATCTATGAAAGAAAGAAACTATATCTATGAAAGAAGGAAAACTATTTCTTTTAATCTATGAAAGCAAGAAAACTATTTCTTAATCTATGAAAACAGGAAATCTATCTTTTAACCTATGACAATTCAAATATAATGTTGGTGCTTGTGTGAATGTCTTCGGTCTTAGATGATATCTCGATGGCACTTAAAAACAAAGGACAATTCGAGTGGTATAAGCTCAACACTAATCTCAATGGAAAAGTGAAAGGTAGGGATTAAACAATCCAATGGGAATTTAGCCATGACAAAACAATGTTAAATACCTTGTATATTCATATATAAACCATCAACAACATAACGAGATCATCATTGTACTTCTATACTATTTAAGCAAACTTCATAATTAAATTCAACCATTAACTAAGAAATATAATTGCAATTTCATTCTAGGAAAGGAAGTTACATAAAGAAAACTATACTATGTCTATTCTAACAATTCAAACTACAATAACCAAAAACTAATTAAACGAGATCTATATAAAACTGAAATAAGCAAGCTATAATTAAAAACTAGAATTAATTCTATCCATCCATCAAATCCCTGTCAAAGAAAACCCAAATCAAAACTCTGTTTTATTCTAATTAAAACTTTGTTTTAAATTTGACTATAAAATCACAAATCAAAGAATAATCTAACATATAATTGCACACAGGGTTAGTATAGAGACTTGCAAGTCTATTCGTAATTTACAAGATCAATGCATGCTAACACATCTCATCATTCTAACCCGCAAAAGAGAATCAAAACAATTAAACTACAAAAAACTAGTTAACATAATAAAAATATGCATCTACAGAAAATAAAGAGAACAATTAAATTATGAAATGAAAAAACAAACATGAAGATAGTTACCAGACTACTGGTGGGCCCCCCATCAAGTCATGGTCATTCTCTAAAAGAACATCATGAACTTAGCATGTCGAATTCACCATAAAAACTCAAAAACACAGTTCTCGCATGATCTGGCAATGTAAAAAAACTTAAAACAGAGTAAAATCGTTTTTCTCAATACCACACTGACAATTCTAATGCTTATGCTACTTAACAATCATATGACCACCTCAGTGGTATTTATAACATTTACAAACCAAGTGGTCGACCACAGGAGGGTTGAACCACTTCTAATTTTGGCAAATTACAATAAATTATGCCATAATTGATAAAACAGAGAGAGCCAATAATCGCCCTCTTAAGCAACTGAAACTGAGCTGTCAGGAGCTCAACAGCTGGAAGGGAAAAACATGAACAAAACTGACATGCCCGATTTTCCCATCACTGGCTGCCAATACCATAACTTCCAAGTCACCCTACATTTTTATGCAATACACAGTGTTGGACAGAGTGTCAGATCAAGTGCCGGAACGAGTACGGGAAGGAGTGCCGAATCAAGTGCCGGAAGCATAAACGTGGTACATGTTTTCCCCGTAACACCAAAAAAACATGAATTAGATCTTGGTAATCATTAAACGTGATGAATTATACGTAATACAATCATTAAACATGAATCAGACATACCTTATGTTGATCATACCATTTTATCATAAAATTCTTCAAAAAGATCCTTTAAAATATGAAAAAAACATATGTACATTCGACAAAAGTGTAGAATAACCATCGTAAAAGAGATCATATCTCGGGCCCAACATTACCCCCACACTTATGATTTTGCAGGTCCCACTGCAAACAAAAATAATTTACCCCTCGGAACTAGGCTTATTGTGGAGGATCAACTTTGGAAGCCTCTCCTTCTTGTTGTGAAGACTTAGGCTTGTGCCTCTTGTGTTGCTTCAGCTGTGCTCTAAGGCTNGTTGAAAGTTTTTAAAATTTCTCTTCCTTTATAGGTTGAATTATTGGTTTGATCAGTCACCTAGAGTATCCTGAGTCTCTATTTGTTTTTGTTTTTTTAAGTTATGAAGATATATTATATAGAAAAAAGAAAATTCATTTCTCTTGGCTTATTTTTATCTTGAATTTTTAAAGAAAATGAATCATGTATTCTGTAGTCTTTTTTAGCATCTTTTGTTAGTTCTACTTTGATAGAAAGAAAAAAAAAACTAGATTTCTGCTAGTTAGGTCTCTTTCTTTCTTTGCATTATTTGCATCGTTAATTGAAAAAGAAAAATATGTTTGAACAGGTTTATGTTTGTTCTCATCTTAAAATAACTTCAAAAGAAAATATATATATATATATTTTTGTTTGCTTCTTTTCTTTCTCTTGAAATTTGCATTGTTCATTTTGCATTAGAAAAGGGGAAAATATTGCATCTTTAGTTTTGAAGGATTTTTCATGCATTTTATTTGTTAAACTCTTTTTAATTTGAATAATTAGTGTAAACTTTTATTTTCCAATGTTCTTATAAGTTTCATTTTTGTAAGAGACTCAAACAACATCAGTTGATGCTCCATACCCCTTGAGTAAAAACAACCACTAAAATGAATGCTAATATTTAAATGCACTAGAATTTATTTCTAGGGTTCACAAACAATTTTAGGGTTAGAGCCTTGGATTAGGATTGGTGAGATAATTCTCCAAGGCCCCAAAACAAACATAGGAGTCTGAGCTAGGAAGAGTCTCAAATCCACTTTTGATATAAGTATAGTTGGGAGCGTCCTCTAACACAAGACATAAACATGAGGACACATGAAGGAGAGATGAGGATATTGACCCTCCAAATATTGACTAAGCGTAGTGGAGATATCATATATTGGGGGTTTTGTTAGTAACCATACCTCCATGAGAGGTGGTACTTTTGAGGCTTCGAGCTTAGCTACCCTACCCATACATTTGATATCGAGTGTTGACTGTACCCATCGGATGTTGACTATGAGTTTATAACCTTAGTATATTTTCCTAGGGATATCAAAGGTGATTACGATGGATTTTCATGGTACCTGGGGTAGATTTCTTATCACATATTTCAGTACTGCTGGAGGGTACCCTGTGAAGCATGGGTACTTGCACCAGATAAGGAGGGTTAGTGGAGGTTGGTATAACTACTTATCACTCCTTGTTTCATTGTTCCATGGGACTTGATCAACCCGTGCCTTCATTCAAAAGGTCCCTTTCCACTTTTTCATTGCTTTGGACTCAGGACGTTATCCACCTTTTTCATTGTTGTGATGTTTCTCTTAGGGATTTTATTGGAGGGTTTCTTTGTATAGTTTTCCTTAGGTTGTGTTAGTGTCACCACTTTTGGATCATTAATTTAGGGTGGTTGACCAACCGCTCCGCTAATCAGGAAGGGCCCCTGGTCTTTCTCTTGAAAGCGTGGAGCCACCTTTTAGAAGGCATGGGTTTTTAGACCACTGGTTCGCCAGAGTCAATGTGTGATACTTTTATGGACATTAATAATCCCGCAAGGGATGAACCTATGCATAATAATGATATGGATAAGGTTCTTGTGGATACCAACCAAGGGACCCCTGCCCAAGGGGATTCTTTTGCTTTTCCTTCCTTTGGAAACATTGGTGTTCCCTTGATGGCTATGTTGAACATTCTTGGGTTGTATGTAGGGATATCGGTTTGGTTGTGGACCACTCTGAATGTCTCGAATTCTCTTGACACTTCTTAGATAAACACCTTATGTCAAGGGTATTGTATGTATTTTGATCCTTCATGTTATGCATCTGTGAATTTTACTTCTCCTCCTTCTCCCTATTTTGGTGAAAGTCTTGTTACTAGTAACATTAAATCTAAACAGAATAAGAAGAGAAAGAGTAATAACAAGAAGTCACCGACCTCTATGAATCATGTTAGATACCTGTCACCAGCCTCTGCAAGTCATGATGGGGGAAAGAGACTAGCCTCTGCTAGTCATGATGGAAGCACAAGTCCAATAAATATGAGTCACACTGGCATTAACCCACCAACCTCTACTAGCCATGTTGGGGAAACCCAGTAGCCACTGCAATTCATGCTAGGGATAATGATATTGTTGAGAAGCCTAGATGTACAATACATAATCCTGAGTTCCCTTTTAACCTTTACAAAGAAGATCACCTTACTCATTTGTGCCCTGCTATTTCTATGGCACAAAAAGTGTGGTCCTTATCTAAAGGCCCTTCTAGTTCTAAGATGTCTTTGTCTTCCCAAAAATCCTTTCAATATTTGGTTGATAAAGTGGTCATTCCGATGCAATATTCAGCTGACAACACTCTTGTTTTGGTGGGTTATGCATCTCTTGACCATTTCGTCTTTCATCCTATTCAACCAGTGGTTGAGGAAGTAGTTGTGTCGATGCAATCTTCATTCAACACAACTCTTGTTTTGGGGGGTGATACATCCGACGGGTGTTCTATATGCACTAAAAATACACTAAAAACCCTTAATTAGATTGTCAACCCAGGGTAAGTAATCAAGTAGAGTTGTAGAAAAATATATGCCATAGGTAGAAGGATGGTAGGAGTATGGTCTAACTAAGGAAGATAGCTATCTAAGGCTAATATACTCAAACAAAGTTATCTAACGAACAAACCCTACTAAGAAAATTGAAACTCAGTAACCTAAGTACTTTTGGGCCAAGGATCGATGGATAGTCCTAAGAAAAGTAAGTCAAAAACCCTATTCAAAGAAAACTAGTTTAACAATAAGCAAAGGCAAACTACTAAGCATAATAATGAGCAACTAACAAAAGAAAACTATTTTAACATGCCAACCTACATTCAATGAGAAACTATCCTATGAAAGAAAATAAATAAACAAGCAAGCAAAGACACCTAACTAACCTACTAAAGCAATAGACAAGTAAGTAAAGACACCTAACTAAACTACTAAAGCAGTAGACAAGTAAGTAAAGACAACTATCTAACCTACTAAAGAAAATAGACAAGTAAGCAAAGGCAACTAACTATTGCAAACAATAAAATTAAAACTTCTCATTGAACAACTATCTAGCTTAAGAGACAAGTGGACTAAATGCTCAATGCAAACTATTTCTAATGCATGAAAGATAATCTATTTTATTGAAAGAAAGAAGAACTACCAACTAATGCCTAATCTATGATAGGAAAACTACTATCTAATCTCTCAAAGAAAATTCTATCTATCCTACAACAACAACAAAACTTTATTCTAATCTATGAAAGAAAGAAACTATATCTATGAAAGAAGGAAAACTATTTCTTTTAATCTATGAAAGCAAGAAAACTATTTCTTAATCTATGAAAACAGGAAATCTATCTTTTAACCTATGACAATTCAAATATAATGTTGGTGCTTGTGTGAATGTCTTCGGTCTTAGATGATATCTCGATGGCACTTAAAAACAAAGGACAATTCGAGTGGTATAAGCTCAACACTAATCTCAATGGAAAAGTGAAAGGTAGGGATTAAACAATCCAATGGGAATTTAGCCATGACAAAACAATGTTAAATACCTTGTATATTCATATATAAACCATCAACAACATAACGAGATCATCATTGTACTTCTATACTATTTAAGCAAACTTCATAATTAAATTCAACCATTAACTAAGAAATATAATTGCAATTTCATTCTAGGAAAGGAAGTTACATAAAGAAAACTATACTATGTCTATTCTAACAATTCAAACTACAATAACCAAAAACTAATTAAACGAGATCTATATAAAACTGAAATAAGCAAGCTATAATTAAAAACTAGAATTAATTCTATCCATCCATCAAATCCCTGTCAAAGAAAACCCAAATCAAAACTCTGTTTTATTCTAATTAAAACTTTGTTTTAAATTTGACTATAAAATCACAAATCAAAGAATAATCTAACATATAATTGCACACAGGGTTAGTATAGAGACTTGCAAGTCTATTCGTAATTTACAAGATCAATGCATGCTAACACATCTCATCATTCTAACCCGCAAAAGAGAATCAAAACAATTAAACTACAAAAAACTAGTTAACATAATAAAAATATGCATCTACAGAAAATAAAGAGAACAATTAAATTATGAAATGAAAAAACAAACATGAAGATAGTTACCAGACTACTGGTGGGCCCCCCATCAAGTCATGGTCATTCTCTAAAAGAACATCATGAACTTAGCATGTCGAATTCACCATAAAAACTCAAAAACACAGTTCTCGCATGATCTGGCAATGTAAAAAAACTTAAAACAGAGTAAAATCGTTTTTCTCAATACCACACTGACAATTCTAATGCTTATGCTACTTAACAATCATATGACCACCTCAGTGGTATTTATAACATTTACAAACCAAGTGGTCGACCACAGGAGGGTTGAACCACTTCTAATTTTGGCAAATTACAATAAATTATGCCATAATTGATAAAACAGAGAGAGCCAATAATCGCCCTCTTAAGCAACTGAAACTGAGCTGTCAGGAGCTCAACAGCTGGAAGGGAAAAACATGAACAAAACTGACATGCCCGATTTTCCCATCACTGGCTGCCAATACCATAACTTCCAAGTCACCCTACATTTTTATGCAATACACAGTGTTGGACAGAGTGTCAGATCAAGTGCCGGAACGAGTACGGGAAGGAGTGCCGAATCAAGTGCCGGAAGCATAAACGTGGTACATGTTTTCCCCGTAACACCAAAAAAACATGAATTAGATCTTGGTAATCATTAAACGTGATGAATTATACGTAATACAATCATTAAACATGAATCAGACATACCTTATGTTGATCATACCATTTTATCATAAAATTCTTCAAAAAGATCCTTTAAAATATGAAAAAAACATATGTACATTCGACAAAAGTGTAGAATAACCATCGTAAAAGAGATCATATCTCGGGCCCAACATTACCCCCACACTTATGATTTTGCAGGTCCCACTGCAAACAAAAATAATTTACCCCTCGGAACTAGGCTTATTGTGGAGGATCAACTTTGGAAGCCTCTCCTTCTTGTTGTGAAGACTTAGGCTTGTGCCTCTTGTGTTGCTTCAGCTGTGCTCTAAGGCTRCGGTTAGATTTGGTCATCTCATTGACCAATCGTTGAAGAGAGTTAACCTTTGCTTGAAGGACTACATTGTCATGATGAAGGTGTGTATCTATTGTCTTYCTTTTCTCCAATTGTTGGAGAAGATGAYGGTTTTCCTTTTGTAGCTCCTCTATGGTTGGGGCAGAATCGGTGATCTCTAAGAAAGGCTTAGATCCTTTGAGGGATGTGGAMAATCTATCAGTTTTAGGATATAGAGTGGGCAYGGRTGAAGTAGGAGTGATGGGAGATCGTTAAGGTGAGGTAGGTCCTGATTTTGTTTTCCTTAGTGGCTCTAATCCATCCACAAAAACTTCCCTRGGTTTCTTGTGAGGGCTCTTAAGGTTGAAGGACACCTGGATAGGATCCAAAGTAGGTGGAGGTTTTGCATAAGGATTGGTTCTTGTGATCCGGGTACTCTTCTGAAAAGGTCCTTTAGCAAATTGATTGTCTCCCCTCTTGTTTGTGGAAATGATGAGAAAGTCTTGTTGCATTACTTATTGGAGCTTTTTAGGTGTAGGATCAAGAGAGAGTGAAGGCATTGGGWGGTTAACAATAGGATTCTTTTGGTCTTTGCTCTTGGTCTTTTTACCCAATGAATAAKTAGGGATATCAACAAGATTTTGGTATTGTTCCGACAAASAGAGGGTTTGTGCAAAGGTGTTTGGASTTCTTGGGGAGTGAGGCTTGGATGGAGAGATAGTTTTTAGGCTAAGTRGCTTTTTGTCAGTATTAACTGTCAAGTGAGGGTTTGGAAATTGATAGATAAAGGTATCCCAATTTTTCCCCTGTTTCTCTAGTTTGGAAAGAACGAGGAGTTTGATCAAGCCATGGTGGAAGAGACGATTGTGGGGGTTAGTCACATTTTTCCTCACGTGAGAGGACATCTTCTCCAAGATTTCGAGAAAATAGAAGGGGAAGTTCAAGGGTTTGTTGAACTGAAAATGAGCTAGCAATCTAAAATGACAAGCTTTGAAAGTAGAGTATCTACCTTCACATGTAATTAACCTTGTGATGATGATGAGGGGGTTAATCGATTCTTCCTTTATCCATTCTTTAGCATACCCTTTTTCTCTTGAAATGCACTCAAATTCAGGCTTAAACACCCTGTTATAACTTGAGCACGACAATTGGTGGTTTTTGAACCATCTATCTCCCATTCCTTGGAGCTTTGTGGTAGCAACAATGGACTCTTTTGAAACTTCAAATGTAAGAGACCCTACATCTATTGTCTTACCATTGAACCCAAATGAAAAATGCATGGAGAGGTTGACATCGTGGCCCTGTAAGCTAGACAAAAATGGCCCCCAGCCTGCATGCAAAAACACTTCTCTGGACAATGCAAATTCGGGAATGGAAAACAAGTCTGCATAGGAGGAGGGTTCGTATCTCCCAGGCATTGTGATAGAGGTGAAATTAACCAAGAAAGGGTGTAATCAAGCCAAACAGTGGCATGAATTGAGCACAGGTCGAATGTGTTTTGAACAGGGGACGAATTGGCAGAGGTTGGGCATGATTTCTTAATGCAGGGGAGAGAAAATGGCAAGGGAAAATGAGATAATAGATTGCCCAACACATTTTTTAATGAATCTATAGTGGAGTAGGTTACCCACATGTGTGCACGAGCTTCCATGTGTGGGAATTTTGAAATTCAAAGCCTCATTTTTGGAACAATGTAATGATGCATGTTTAGATCAATGTCCAAGTCTTTTGACTTGAACATTTGATCATAAACATATGAAGCATCTACAATCAATGCCTGCAACCAATTCAATTGAATGTAATTGATTTCCAGTTACCTGGAATATAGGACAATTATTGGTATGTAATTCATATGGTACTTCATTCAACATCTCATACGACACCTCATATGGTACTTCATCCGGTACCTCTGTGTTAAGTGCATTTTTACTTATTATAATGGATAGCTTGCAAATTTGAAGTGTTGTTGACAATCTGGTAGTTAATGAGCAGAGTTAGAATGCTCCATGCTCACTCAATCTTATTGCATATGACATATAATGTCAAAAACCTACAATGAATAGGTTATAGAAAGCATAAAAATGTATAGTCAAACCTACAATATGTAGCTTGTAATGAAAGATAAACCGATAAAGAGTGGTATGTTAAGTAACCGATAAAGAGTGGTTTGTTAAGTATGTGTTTAGTAATTTATAACACACATGAGTTAAGCATTTCAAAAATAACATGACTATCAATGTAATAAGCTATATCATAGAAATAATACAAAATAATTCTTGCAAAGATCTACTTCTCTAGGAAATGATCATTTGTCAGCTCATGAACCCCTCCCCCACACCTAAGTATTGTGACACCTCAAAATCAAAAGTATAGGAAGCTAGTCAGTATCCTCCAATAGCTGAAGATTTATAGTATGTCAAGCATAAAGATAAAATTTCACAGCTTGGTCTGACGAGATAGTTAGAAGATGGCCCCACCTATAGGATAAGAGATCCTATATATAGATAAGAAGAGGTAGGTAAGAGAGTTGCATAATAGTCTTAGAGTTATTTCCCAATGGAAAGTGTATGAAATTCATTAACCTTAGCTTAGCCATACATACTTCATGTCATCTTTGTCTGCAAGTAATGTCGTACATCAGGACAAGTTTAAATTTGTTATTTATTTTTTTCAGATTGCCATCCTCGCTAGGTAGAATGTCCCACTGCCAACAAGCCTATTCAGTACTCTGGTGGGTTTACCTAGTCATACCACAGGCCGGTACCTATTGCCAACAGACCTGTTTAGTATTCCAGTGGGTTAGCCTCTTAAACACTCAGAGATTGGCCCTCCATCCTTTAAGATTTTAGTATAAGATTGCTTATGCAAGAAGATGGGGGAACATCTCTGAAAACAACCTTTTATTTATCTTTTTTTTCAATTGGGATGGTATTTATGTTAGAGGATGAATTTATGTTATATTACTTCGTGATTTTCCCGATGTAATGGGTACTTAAGAGGACATGGCCTATCTAAACATATGATATAATCAAGCTATTTAGTGTGTAGTGGATGGTACCATTTAGAAAGAACAAAAAAGTATCTCTAGGTTCCACCTACTTTCTTCCTTTGTAGTTATTGTGATGTTTCCATGACTAACCACTCATTAGACCTCCTGGTTACACTTTGATAAATACACTTGACTCACTTACTCAGGTTTCTTGGAAAAACTATATGAGAGACCTCTAGGCTTGATAGTTACAGTATCACTTCCTTATACAGTGGTGAAGAGATTCTAGAGCAACTGCTTTAGAATTCTTTAAAAGAAAATGAATGTTTGCAAAAAATATGGCTAACTATAGTAAGTCAATATTCATTTGATGCTTTAACAGAAACAAAATTCAAGTATAATTTTTTTTGAATAAATATCCTTGAAACTATGTGCTCTTGGTGGAATAAATACTTACAGAAATATCTAGAATTGTTTTATTAACAAAATTCAAAAACTATTTACATATGTACAGTAGGAAATTCATAAAATCTTTCAAGAACAAAGGGGGACTTCCCCATCTACTACAGCCAATGGCTCGTCATTTGACATGACCTATAGAAAATCCTCTCTCGAAATGGGCTTATGATAAAACTTAAGTCGATGTCCATTTACCACAAAGGAGACTTGTCCATTGTCAATTGTTTTAATTTTTACAACTCCATTGTCATATATAGTGTCTATCTCGTAAGGGCCCAAACACCAGGTGGTATGTTTTCCTTTGAAGGTTTTGAATCGGGAATCAAACAATAGGGCCCAATCACCAAGCTGGAAGTGCTTCCTCTTAATAAACTTGTCATGCCACTTGCTCCTCTAGTTTTGGACTAATATTTTCCATTGGATGGTATATTTCCTTATTTCATCCAACTCATTCAATTGTAGGGCTCATTGCTTCTAATCCTCATCCAGGTTCAATCCTAATTTTACCGAAATACGGAAGGTCCTTACTTGGAATTTTATAGGTAAAAGTACTTGTTTCCCGTACACTAGCTCATAAGGGGGATCCTATCAACCCATTCTTGGTGATGTAACTGAATAGTATTGGTCAATATGGCTTCCAGAAATTTGTTTGTAGATTCTACCTGACCATTGGCTTGCAGGTGGTATGAAGAAGATTTACAATGTTTAATGCCATATTTCTTTGTTAGGTCTTTCATCAGATTAGAAGTGAATTGAGTGCCTTGGTCGGTAAAAATTTCATGAGGGACACCGAAGTGGGTAAAGATTTCTTCATAGATAAATTCGACAACTAAATTATTTGTAGCTCTGAATAGGGCTTTTGCCTCTACCCATTTCGTGACATAGTCCATACAAACCAAAATATAGTTCTTCTTATGGGACATGGGTGAAATTGGTTCTACAAAGTCGAGGGCCCATTTTTCAAAGGTTTCTATCATAACTTGGGCACGCAAA
>JZKD02S0305806.1:0-14975 GCA_000966675.3 Picea glauca | reverse complement strand
TAATTTAGTTGGACATAAAGTAATGTGGACGATGTTTTCCTAGTAATATTTCTCTTAATAAGCCATTTGATTGATTTATTTTCATAATGTTGTAACTTAAGGTCAAATTTGAGTTCTTGTAACTTTAAAATGTCAAAGTTGGAGGTTTACTTTTGTTTCAAATTAATTGATAAATCAAATTCTTAGAAATTTTTATTCCACTAAGTTTGAAATATTTTCTTTGTAATTATATTAAAAACAAAATGTAAAAAAATGTTGTAAAATTACCTCTAAACACTATTGGCCCAAACAAAAAAAAACATTTACATACATGCAAATATAAATTTTGAATAATAGATAAAAAATTGCTCTCAATACACAGATTCCAAAAAATGTATACACACATTGTGCATAAGATTTCATTGTATCCATAAAAAATAAAAACACTTCTTGGCTTAATCTTAGCATCATCTGTTAACCTAACATAAAGATGCAAGTATGCACAACATTTTCTAATATCTCAAATATTTTCAAGAACTTTAAGCATCCAGTCACACATGGAAATATTCTTGGCATGAACAAATAAGGAAATATTCTTGGCATGAACAAATAAGAAGATGTGCATCCATTCAAATAATTTCAAATAGGCAAAGAAAAATCGCATTCAAGCCTGCAATTTTTAGAAATATCAGAAACACATTTGTTAAGTTAATCTCACATTCAAAGAGTTAATATAACCCAAAGTGTATAGCAAAGCCTCTCCCTTATATATATCTAAGAAGGATAATTGCTTTTGGGGCTTGAACCACACACTTAATGGGAAATTTCTTATGCCACAAAATTCTATGCATGGCTCTGTAACCACCAGCGCTGCATTCAAAGTAAAATCCTTCATGATGAATCTAAACATTGGTATGATGCATGAAAGACAAGACCACTGCCAAAGTTGAAGACAAAATCATGGTCTTTGGTTTTGTGGACCAGAATGCAACTCAGGGCCGCTGAATTCGACCATGGAAATATTGGCTCCATGTAGTGAACACATGGTGGCTCAATTCAGTGAGCACGTGGCTATGGCTGTGGCTATCAATATGTTTTTAATAAATTTAAAAAATGTTAAATATAATAACGACTCCTTTACCTTGTGAATGCTTGGCTATCAATATGTGTGGCTATCAATATTTTTTTAATAAATTAAAAAATGTTAAATATAATAGCCACTGCTTTACCAGGAGAGGTGTCCCTTGTGTGGAAATGTTTCTTTTTCACATCTCCCTTCTGTGGAAACTCATAAAAAATTCATGAGTAAGGAGCTTTGTCAATTGGGATGTTATTTCTTATATCTGGAGGAGTGTGCTTTCCATAGCTTTTAAAATTCAAAGTAAAGTAGGTTTCCATGTTGTAAAAGAAGCGACATGGTTTGTGGATGTGCTAGTAATTTAAATCTCAGATCATGATGCACGTTGACAATATGAACTATTGAAAAAGATATGGAAGGCCCCGATCACTTTCATTATTATTTTACAAGAAGGAAATCTAGTGTTGTGAGGATTTAATAATGGATCCATCGTTGGTCTCAGTACTATGAAAGAATGAACAACAAGATGAGATAATCCAAAGGGTCGATTGATATAGCCAAGTTATCGATTAAGGTACTGAAAAGTCTTTCTCTCTTCTATTTTTCCTTTCACAACTATCTGAGATTTTGTCTCGTTGCTTCAATTTTAGACACAGAACATCATTTACAGATTACTATATTGACCAAAGCTGCTGCAACTATGGTACTGGTATGGTCTAAGATTTTGACAAATATTAAGCGATAGACAAAAATGCCATGATAATTTTGGACTGATTTTTTGAAATTATGAGAAGGATTTTTTAGAATTATGAGTAGGCTCGAATTATGAAAATTTTGTGGTGCAACTTTTTTCAATATTATTCTCCAATTTTCATGTACCTAAGAATTGTATATAATAGATTCATGTGGCCTGCATAACTAATATCTGTTTCTATTATGCAATATCAACCACCCACCCACCTAACTAATTTATGGCATGTAAGATCTGATATTAATATAAACAAGATGAAATTTGTTCTCTCACTATAGATCACATGGGAAGGAAGCATTATAGATATGGTACCATTGATGCATTTTAAGAAACTTAGGAAATTGTCTTTTCTAATTCCATTGTCTCTTTATCCGTAAGAAAGGTTCACATTAACTATTTTGAGTTCAAACCCCAAACCCTAAACTTGGGAATTCTATTTTGATCTTCAAAAAATACATCTTATACCACGTTAAAACCCCACAATATTCTAAATTGGTCGAATCCTTCGAGTGATCCATTTCTTTCAACGATCCCATGGGTTGGAGCAATTTTCTCTTCTTTAGAAAGGACAGGGCCTATGCTTAGGAACTCCGTGAAGTCGAATCTCCAAAGTTGTATTCCAAGGAAGATGGGATCTTATTCCCTGATCACAGTGATATTTTTCTCCTTCATATTTGCTTCAATAGACTCTATGATGTAGGAGAATCATCATCACAATTAAAGAGGTGTGGTGGAAGATGACTCAACACACAACGTAGTGTGCATTAACTGGTTTGGATTCCAAGGAAGATGCAACATAAAAAATTTGAGACCTTTGTAATTAAATATCCCATGAGATCATAAGACTAGAGCCATTATATGTACTCCAAAAAGTTGTAATTGTCTTTAATGATTGTAGGATCATACATATTTTGAGCATTGACTCATATATGAAATTGTAAATGTGCAGTTATTGTAATAACCTTAGTGATAGGAATGCTTTTATTAAGATGTGAAAGCACCAGGTGGATTTGGAGGGAAGGTTCGAGAAGAAGATCATGTATAAATCAATGTAATCGATGATACAATTAAGTTTGGTTAAGAAGAGAAAAACAATTGCTCTCCAAAATTCTGGAGACTACAAACTTGTTTTGTTCTTCTAGAATTGAATAGATAATGTGTTATTTGTATCTGTGTATTTGTGTTTTATGAATGAATTTTGAGATTTTGATTTAAGTTTCAATTGTTTCTCTTCTGGGGTTCACAGTGAAAAGTGTGCATAGAGCCAAAGAAAGGTGTGTGGAGGCCGAACCTTATACAGGTTCAAAATATCAGGAGAGATAATGCAATCCTACATAGAAATAGTGCATGGAGTGCGCAGGTGACCTTTATAATTCCAAAACTCATGAGAGTAAGAAAAAGGAGTGCACGGGGAACTAAATTTCCAAGGATCAAAGCTCAAGAGGGAAGTGAAAGTGTGCTTAGGAGTTCACTTCTTGGAAGTGACAAAGCTCAAGAGAAATAAAGCATATAGAGTTCCTGGGTGGAACCTAGAAAACCATCGAAAATCATTTTGAATGTAATCAATGGTCCAAATATCACGCTGAAGCCCTGAGCTACCCATAACCTTCCGATCTCAACTAAAAATCAAAATCATTGACCAAAGGAGAAGCGTCAGTTATAGATCTCCGAACCCTTAAAAAATTCATAGATTCAGCCATTTTTTGGAGCGATGGAACCTAAGAGCACTAGAGTTCTAAAGTGTATACCAACCATTGATTTAAGGAGAGTGAGGGTCCTTAGATTCCCTATCCCTTCGGGGATTCAACGATTCAACACTTCGGGTAAGTATGTCATTGTGTATTGGAGCATAGGAACTCTCGAAGCCCGAAGTCCTAGACTAAACATTCACCATATATCCTCGAGTGAGAAGGATACTCATCCACCTTTCGATCTAGTATCATCATTGAAGTTGAAGAAGAGAAGAATAGGGTGAGACCGACAACTACCAATCCATATTTCTTTATGACCAGATTCAGTCAATAAAGACTCCGACACATATGAGCAGGTAAACATTTGGAGTAAATTATGCTGAAGCCCTGAAGTCCCATAGCACCGAAGCACCTTTCAGTTGAGAACCTGGTTTTAGCCAACGATCATGTTCATGAATCCGCTGGAGAAAAAGGACCCTCGTGAATTCCAAATTGTTCACAGTGTGGAGTGAAGGGCCTGTGGTAAAGAGTCAAGTGGTTCTGTAAGGACCCATGAGACATTCGACTCTTGTGAGATTCAATATTATACCGGGAGGTTGCGCTAACCCTTAGGGGTTTTCATCAGGTGGTATCAGAGCAGGAATAAGCTCTATGAGAATATATATTAGAATCCATGCCACCGAGGACATGCAGAGAGAGACCTGTATCCAATGCAGATATGGAGGAAGAGATGAGACAATTTCATGCAAGGTTAGATGCCATGGAATTAACACAAAGGAGAGCACCAGAGATTGGTGATGTTAGTGATGCTAAGAGTGAAAATCCAGAAGAAGCAAAATCTACAAGAGAAGAAGCAAGAGAGGAATGGTTACTGAGATTTTTTGTCAAGCTAGGAATGATAGCGAAGATGGAAGTTCCAATGTATGAAGGTAATTTGGATGTAGAAGAACTCCTTAAATGGATAAATTCATGAGACAAATATTTTGATTATGAGGATATTGATGATGAGAATAAATTAAAGCATGTTGTGACCAGCTTAAAGGGACATGCATCTTTATGGTGCGACAAGTTGTAGGATGATAGAAGGAGGAAAGGTAAGTCCAATATTAAGAGTTGGGATAGAATGATAGCTAAACTTAAGGTTAAGTTTATACCCAAGTATTATCAGTTGAATCTATTCAGAAGATAACATCATCTGAGATAGAAAGGTTTCTCAGTGAAAGAATATATTGAAGAATTCTATAAATTGAATATAAGAGAAGGACACAAGGAAAATGATGAAGAGAAATTTTCTATATATATCAATGGGTTGAGGTATGAAATTAAAGATGAAATTAGTCTGGTGATAATGAGGACTGTAGAATATTCTTATCAGGTAGCCCTTAAGGAAGAAGAAAAATTGGCAAGAAAGAATAGCCATAAGAACAGGGGAAAGAATTCAACCCGAGGGAAAGGAAACATAAGAGAAAAGTTCCAGAAGATAAGCGAAGAGTCTAGTAGCTCTGGAAACCATATAGATAGAGGAGGAGGCTCTAGAGGAAGGAGACCTTTTCCAGGAGGTAGAGGAAGAGGAAGAGGAGGAGATATTAAGTGTTATGCTTGTGGGAAGACATGACACATATCTTGGGAATGCCATAAAAACAAAACTATAGGTTTCAGAGAAGCTCACATTAACGAGGCTCAATAGAAGACTATAGAGACAGAGACAAAACAAGAAGTTGTTGAAGAGGGAAGATCACTCATGATGAAGAAATCCCTTGTGAATCTAGAAAAGGAGGTGCAAGAACTAGTACAAAGAAAGAGTCTATTAAAGATTGCTTGCAAGTTGAAAGATAGAGTATGCAAGGTGATCATAGACAATGGGAGCACTGATAATTTAGTGTCCACATAAATGGTGGAAAATCTAAGGTCAGAAATGACAACACATACGAATCTGTATAGGGTATCATGGTTGCAAAAAGGACATAAAGTCATGGTAAGTAAACAATGTAAAGTCAAATTTCATATTAGAAGTTATAAGGATGAAGTATTATGTGATGTCATACCTATAGATGTTTTTCATGTTCTGTTGGGGAGGCCATGACAATATGAAAAAAATGTCATATATGATGCGAGAAAAAATACGTATTTCCTTGAGAATAATGGATGTAGAAATATGTTGTTACCTCTTGAGGATAAAGGAGTCAAAGAGGAGGTTAGTCCAAGTATACTTCTCATGAGTGGGAAGGAGATCTTGAAAGAAGTTAACAAAGATCAAGAAATGCAGTTTGTTGTTATAGGTATTCTGAGAGCTATCCTTACAAATACTTCCATGAATGATTTTCCTGTGGAAATTCATGAATTATTGGATGAGTTGCCTCATATTTTACCACCATTCAGAAGTATTATCCATCATATTGATCTTATTTTTATTTTTCCAAACAAAGCAACATACAGGTTGACCCCTTAGGAGAATGAGGAGGTCAAGAATCATATCCAAGAGTTGTTGGACAAAAGATTGATCAGAGAAATTCTGAGTCCATGTGTAATATCGACTATGTTGAGTCCAAAGAAGGATGGTGGTTGGAGAATGTGCACAGATTCCAGAGCTATCAACAAAATAACCATCAAGTATATATTTCCTTTACCTAGAATGGATTATTTGATGGATTGTTTGAGTGGAGCCAATTATTTTTCCAATATAGATTTGAAAAGTGGTTATCATCATATAAGAATGAGAGAAGGAGATGAATGGAAAACAACATTCAAAACAAATCAAGGGCTATATGATTGGCTTGTTATGTCATTTGGTTTGACCAATGCTCCAAGTACACTCATGAGGTTAATGAATGAAGTGATTAAAGATTTTATCAGGAAATTGATAACAATTTAATTGGATGATATCCTAGTTTAAAGTGAGACTAAGGAAGAACATTTGAGACACTTGAGAATGGTGGTGAGTAGATTGCAACAAGAAAAGTTGTTGATAAATTTGAAGAAATGTTCTTTTATGAAGACAAAACTTGTCTATTTGGGGTTTATGATTTCTTCAAATGAATTGAAGATGGATTTAGAGAAGGTAAAAGATATAAAGGAGTGGAATTCTCTGAGAAGTGTGTTTGAGGTAATATGTTTTCATGGGTTAGCGAGTTTTTACACGAAGTTCATGTTGGAATAGGGTCAGACCCAGGGTTCAACGCTACAAAAGCACACCAACAAAGCCCTAACTACCAGCCCTTTCGAAAACACCTGCGAAGTAGATGAAGTCTCACCTGAGGTAGTGGCAGGGGTGGTTGCAAGACTCAGGTGTTTGCAACCTTAGCTGGGACAAAGATCTTTGATTGTATGACTTAATAAATCACTTAGCACTATTAGTTCCTCACTATACAGTCGATAAATACTTCTCTTATAAGACATAAATTCGTAGTATTCACACTAATCTACAGTATTAAAGAACTTAGCATATACAATCGGATCAGAATGAGCATATCAAGAACTAAGCATGAATATCTAGATCATATTTGTCATTCTAACATATAATAAGCATCAAGCATGAATAGATATATCTAAACATATCAGAGCATTTTCATATAATATGTAAATACATCAAGAAAAAGCACAAAGAACATAACACAGTGTTTACGTGGTTCACCCCCACCCTGGGGCTACGTCCACCAATTCTTCTTTTTTATTGCCTTCAATCAATCGGTTACAAGAACAGAGCCTTAAAAGTCTTTCTCCGCATAGGACAGAAGATCTACGCAACTCGCTAGATCCTTCTTCATTGTGTTATAGCACAAATCCTTCTATATTCTATCATAGGGACTTGCACTCAACTCTACAAGTCTCACACAGTATGCACAGAGAACTTACAATCCTTTGATCACATAGATCTAGCACTTAGCAATTCCTTTAGCACTTATCACACCTACCTCTATCACATAGATGCACTACTACTTCTATCTATCATATGCATCTATTTATATATTACAAAATAGGCCTAAACATGGGTAAAGCCCATGGGTCGACATCCCATTCCTATTACATATTCCCAAAAACCCAAAAAGGGGCCCAAAAGGGGGCCGAGATCCCGTGATCTCCTCTTCTACTTTCTCTCCTCCTTCAACAGGCTATCAAAGTCCCAAAATAGTTCAACATGACCAAGAAACTCCCAGAACTTGGTCAAGGGCCAACAGGCCCCCAACACTCACCTGTGACTCATCCTGAGTCACTCTGGTCTGAGCAGTTCTTCCTCTAATGCCTCAAGCTTGGCTCGAGTTGCTTCGATTTTCTACTTTGTTGTGGCCTCTTGTTCGGTGAACTCCTGGATCACTGTGTCATTTACTGGCCCTTCTAGGCATTGTTCTATTGTGAGGACGACCTATTCTAGCTCTGCTCCTTGGCTCTCGACCTTTGTAAACAACAAACATGCCTTGTCTTTCATAGGTTGAATTTGTTGAGTGACTTCCATCACTTTTATTTGAATCATATGGATCTGATGTTGAGTTTTGCATTGTTCTTGAGATCTCTTCATCCTTTCTACAGATGACAGGGCCTTCAGCTGCGCCTATAGTGTATTTGTGTTCTGCTTCTCTTCTTGGAGCTATGACTCTAGTGTATGCAATTTCAAATTTTCAGTGAGATTTTCATAGGTCTAGGCACTGTGGTTACTGAGCTTCTTGCACTCACAAGATATTTTAATCTGTCAACTACGCTGCGGGTAGCTACTTCTCTTTGGTTCCTTATCTCCTGTGGGGTTTCAGGTACTACGCAGAGCTCTAAGTTGGTGATGCATTGTTGTAGCTTCTGGATTACCTCTTCTAGTTATGCCACCTACTGTGGAACTTGTTCCTTGGTATGTACTTCGATGATTGTCACAGAACGAAGTGCTCCGTTGACCCTTTCCTTAACTTCAAGTTTCTCGATGAGAAACTATTCCTTTCTTTGTTGTAGCTCTGTTTTTTCTTCATCCCATTTCTCTTGTAGAGCAAGATTTTCCTTTTCTATAGCACTTCGTTTCTCCTCAAAGTCTTTCTGTACTTGCACTAAATCCTGGGTGGTTTGTGCTATTTCTCCCTGAGATCCTCGAAGGCAAGATTCAACTGTATCAGTGATCCAGTGTAATTGAGTGGGCTCATCACCTAGTTCTGGTGTCCCAACTGTCAGGGGTGTAGTGGATATTGCGCGGTTGGACTGTAGTGTCTGCTCCACAACTTGGAGTTCATCTTTAATCTGAATTAATACCTCCTCCTTCTTATCTTCTTGCTTCTCTGCTATCTCTAGTGAAGCATCATTCAATGATGTGATGATGAAGTCGAAGTCGTCTGAGGTGAGGGTGGTCTCGAATTTGGTTCTGGTTGCTTTCATTTTCTTCCTTGAAGAAGGTTTCAGAGGGGAAACCTTCCTTTTCTTCAAGGGATCCTCCTCGTCTCTTGGTAATGTAACCTCACCTTTATTTTGTTTGAGTTATGTGCCATCACCTCCTTTCTCTACTGAGATGGGCGCGGTCTTCATGGATGCACTGTCTAAATCATGGACCTCTTCGGTATTCTTTATCTTGCTAGGTTCGGCTGTATCTGGCACAGTTTGGGGGCTGTCAACATCATACATCTCTGCGGGGTCTACTGGAACAAGGAGGTCCACCAACCATTCCTTGGTAATATCCTCCATTTCATCCTCCGTTAACTTGTAGTATGACTATAGCTTCTATTTATTTTCATCAACGTGTGTTGTGATATAGATAAAATGGCAGTCCGCGCTGAATTTCATTAAGGGTCTAAACCTGTGAAGTGTGTTCGGGGTTATGCGAGGCGTGGCCTGTATGTCTATCTTCAATTAGTTATAATACGTGTGGAATACGACATTTTATTGCCACTGCTTGTTCATGTCGTTGGAGTACCACAACGTACTGAAATTCATGGCCAGAGGTTCAAATGGATCGGTGGTCGGGAAGGTCGCACCTTTCGGCATCTCCCATGCGATGAAAGCGGTTAGGATAAGAAGCCAACTGAAGTGGAATTCATATCCCTGAACCTACGCTTCCCTGCAATCTAGTTCTAGCTAGTTCATGAGGTACTTCACCCAATTCATCTGTAGTATCTCCATGTACTTCCTTGCGAGGTCGACTATGAATCCAATTACTTGGGTTGGTCGGTTCTTGCGAACTATCTTGTCTGCGATCAACTAATATGCAAGGCACACTGCGCCACTCTGGATATAGGCTACCTTGTAGCCTCGCGTTCCCTTCTCTACATTGTCGTAAGTATCCTTTATTCTTTGGGCGAGAGGGTGGTCTGCGATCTTTTTGGGGTAGAAATCCTATGGGTCAAGGACTTGCATGCTAAGCCCTGTGATCTGATTAATCAAATTTGGATCCACTATGATGGGGCAGTTCAACCATAAGTATCCTCCATGATAGCAGGACAACAACAATTTGACGCACATGTTCACTTCTTGATGCCTCCTGAAGTGAGGAATCTTCATTACATTAAGTAGTGTGGACTATGTGAGGTTCATGGTCCACTGTTGGGGAACGATCTTTGAATTCTTTCCCTTGGTTCTATTTAGATACTTGTATGGGGCTATTATATTGTATACTTTTCTGTCGGCGAGGTTGAAGTCACTAAACTTCAATGCTGTGATCTTATCCTGATCTGCGTGCACTATGGGTATCCCCTTCAGAAGGTACACAATGACCAATTCCTATTCAAAATCTCTGGGCACATTTTCTCAGTTTATTGCGTCGCTCAGAGGTGGTAGATAAATAGGTAGAATTCTCGAAATCAACTTATAATTCACGATATCATCTCTGTGCTTCATTTGTTTCTCATCAGCTGACAGGGATGGTCCGGCTTGAGTAGTGGATGGAGAGGCCTACAGTCCTCTCATCGAATATTCTTGTACACCTGTAGACACTCCTCTCTAACATCAAGTCGATCAAAACTTCCTCAACGGCTTTATCTGCAGTGCTCAATGTTTTCGACATATGCACTCAGGGTAAATAATTCACGGGATCAGGGAACAACTCAGACATGGTAATGAGATAGAGAATGAGAGAACAATGATCACTTTATAAACTCGGCTTAGGCTGTGGGCTCAAATTGTCGATTGGAAAAAGTGTTCTCAGTGCATGACATGACGAACTAAATAGGTAATTCAACAATGGTTGCCTTGCAATGGGTATGAGCCTCCATTAACTTCTGTTTGATCCATTATGGCATTTTCCAACGGTCGAATGACAAACCTTTATTTCTTTTATGTCTGTTCAGCGTGGAAGTCGAACGAATATATTGGCCCCAACAGTTATATTTCTTTGTCATGGCGACGTGCCATGTTTCATTGTTCTGATATCTCGACGAAGCTCCAATTCTGCAATTTTTCTTTCTGCGAGGCCTCCTCTAGAACCTCCTGTAACCTTTCAGTATTATCCCTATTCTTTCTTAACTTTCTAGCCTTCTTTCCAATGAGCTTCGTCTCGATAATGCTTTTCTCATTCTGATTCTTATATTCTTTGGTCTTAGTTACTTCGCGCCATTGAAATTCTTGCCTAGGGTTCCTGGACAATACTTCTTCTTTGTCTGGGATAGGTAATTAAATCCTTTGAGGATCCTCTAGTGTTCTCTTAGCTTCAACATCTGGGTTGCTAGTATCGAATATCTGCGATCTTCTCTCCTGTTCCTCAATCAAGTGCATGATCCTTCTGGTCATAAAGTCTTTTAACTCTTGCTTCTTTTGTTCCAAAACTTCTTCTTCTTCCTGTCGTCTGGCTTGATCTCTATCAATCCAAGGTTTTCCTATTAGCATGGTAAACAAAGTGTTGTCTTCAACAAATTTAATAATCTCAAAGTCTTCTTCTGTCGAAGTTCCATTAACAGTCACAGGTATCTAAGCGAGCCTTCCACATAGGTTTACTATCTTTCCTTTGAATAAACATATTCCTCCTAGTGAAGGGATCATAGGAGGCCTTCCTATAGCTTCCCAGGTTCTTGTTGTCATGATATTCATCCGTGTTTTCTCATCTAGAACACAGTCAATGTCAAAGTATCCTATTCTTTCTTCGATGCATTCCTTTTCTTTGAAGATCTCTGATAAGCTGACATGTCAGTGGCTATTCAGGGTTTCTTTCATCTGTAGCAATGCTTTCTTTGATTATTTCTAAGGCTCCTCCATAGGTTCTAGATATTCCTTAGGGTATTCTTGATTCATGTTCATTCTTTCAATATTAGCAATCATTCTATGGAAATCCAATACTTCATGGTCTAGATATTTACAACAAAGACAACTAGGTCTTCCACTAGGGAATTCCTTAGCAGGATGTCCTGGCCTTCTGCAACTGTAACATATGGTTAATCCTCTCTTCCTTTTAAATGATCCCCAACTTCTTATGTACTGCGCACTAGGATCATGGGAGCTAACCTGCAACAAATTCTTTCTAGGATCCCACATCAATTCGTTAGTCCAAACATTCTTTCTTTGCATAGGTATAATATATCTTTCACTATTCTTATCAGATCTACTCATATCAAATCTTCTATCATCTATTAATGACCTAGCTTTCAAACTAGGACAGACTCTATTAAAGATACCTAGATCCCTATTCTAGAGACAAAAATTTCCACTTATCTTACTTCTACAGGGCACAAAGCTTCCATATCTTAAAACTTTTAACTATTATTACCTTTATTAGAGCACAGAGCTTGCAGATCTTACCTCTTTTAGTCAGAAATTCCCACTTTTACCTTTCTTAGAGCACAAAGCGTTCATATCTTGCTTCTTTTTTTCAGATCTGACCTACTCTTCTTCAGATCAATTTCTTTCTTTTAGATCTGACCTTCTCTATTTAGCACAAAGATTTACAGATCAAGTAGAATACTGCGCACTAGGGCACAGATCTATGCACAAAGCTTTCATAATTTCAGGATGAATCTTTGCACAGACCTCCCTCTTTCTCATTTCCCAACAATCACAGTTTCAGGTCCCAACAACATAACCATTTGTTGTCATAGGGGCAGACTCAGGGTTCAACGCTACAACAATGCACCAACAAATCCATAACTACCGACCCTTTCGGCAACACCTGCGAAGAAGATGAAGTCTCACCTGAGGTAGTGGAAGGAGTGGTTGTAAGACTTAGGTATCTGCAACCTTAGCTGGGACACAGATATGTGATTGTACTACTTAATAAAACACTTAGCACCGTCAATTCCTCAATATACAATCAATAACAACTTTTCTTATAAGACAAAAATTTGCAGTATTCACACTAATCTATGGTATTCAAGTANTATAAACTCGGCTTAGGCTGTGGGCTCAAATTGTCGATTGGAAAAAGTGTTCTCAGTGCATGACATGACGAGCTAAATAGGTAATTCAACAATTGTTGCCTTGCAATGGGTATGAGCCTCCATTAACTTCTGTTTGATCCATTATGGCATTTTCCAACGGTCGAATGACAAACCTTTATTTATTTTCTGTCTGTTCAGCGTGGAAGTCGAACGAATATATTGGCCCCAACATTTATATTTCTTTGTCATGGCGACGTGCCATGTGTCATTGTTCTGATATCTCGACGAAGCTCCAATTCTGCATTTTTTCTTTCTGCGAGGCCTCCTCTAGAACCTCCTATAACCTTTCAGTATTATCCCTCTTCTTTCTTAACTTTCTAGCCTTCTTTCCAATGAGCTTCGTCTCGATAATGCTTTTCTCATTCTGATTCTTATATTCTTTGGTCTTAGTTACTTCGCACCATTGAAATTCTTTCCTAGGGTTCCTGGACAATACTTCTTCTTTGTCTGGGATAGGTAATTAAATCCTTTGAGGATCCTCTAGTGTTCTCTTAGCTTCAACATCTGGGTTGCTAGTATCGAATATCTGCGATCTTCTCTCCTGTTCCTCAATCAAGTGCATGATCCTTCTGGTCATAAAGTCTTTTAACTCTTGCTTCTTTTGTTCCAAAACTTCTTCTTCTTCCTGTCGTCTGGCTTGATCTCTATCAATCCAAGGTTTTCCTATTAGCATGGTAAACAAAGTGTTGTCTTCAACAAATTTAATAATCTCAAAGTCTTCTTCTGTCGAAGTTCCATTAACAGTCACAGGTATCTAAGCGAGCCTTCCACATAGGTTTACTATCTTTCCTTTGAATAAACATATTCCTCCTAGTGAAGGGATCATAGGAGGCCTTCCTATAGCTTCCCAGGTTCTTGTTGTCATGATATTCATCCGTGTTTTCTCATCTAGAACACAGTCAATGTCAAAGTATCCTATTCTTTCTTCGATGCATTCCTTTTCTTTGAAGATCTCTGATAAGCTGACATGTCAGTGGCTATTCAGGGTTTCTTTCATCTGTAGCAATGCTTTCTTTGATTATTTCTAAGGCTCCTCCATAGGTTCTAGATATTCCTTAGGGTATTCTTGATTCATGTTCATTCTTTCAATATTAGCAATCATTCTATGGAAATCCAATACTTCATGGTCTAGATATTTACAACAAAGACAACTAGGTCTTCCACTAGGGAATTCCTTAGCAGGATGTCCTGGCCTTCTGCAACTGTAACATATGGTTAATCCTCTCTTCCTTTTAAATGATCCCCAACTTCTTATGTACTGCGCACTAGGATCATGGGAGCTAACCTGCAACAAATTCTTTCTAGGATCCCACATCAATTCGTTAGTCCAAACATTCTTTCTTTGCATAGGTATAATATATCTTTCACTATTCTTATCAGATCTACTCATATCAAATCTTCTATCATCTATTAATGACCTAGCTTTCAAACTAGGACAGACTCTATTAAAGATACCTAGATCCCTATTCTAGAGACAAAAATTTCCACTTATCTTACTTCTACAGGGCACAAAGCTTCCATATCTTAAAACTTTTAACTATTATTACCTTTATTAGAGCACAGAGCTTGCAGATCTTACCTCTTTTAGTCAGAAATTCCCACTTTTACCTTTCTTAGAGCACAAAGCGTTCATATCTTGCTTCTTTTTTTCAGATCTGACCTACTCTTCTTCAGATCAATTTCTTTCTTTTAGATCTGACCTTCTCTATTTAGCACAAAGATTTACAGATCAAGTAGAATACTGCGCACTAGGGCACAGATCTATGCACAAAGCTTTCATAATTTCAGGATGAATCTTTGCACAGACCTCCCTCTTTCTCATTTCCCAACAATCACAGTTTCAGGTCCCAACAACATAACCATTTGTTGTCATAGGGGCAGACTCAGGGTTCAACGCTACAACAATGCACCAACAAATCCATAACTACCGACCCTTTCGGCAACACCTGCGAAGAAGATGAAGTCTCACCTGAGGTAGTGGAAGGAGTGGTTGTAAGACTTAGGTATCTGCAACCTTAGCTGGGACACAGATATGTGATTGTACTACTTAATAAAACACTTAGCACCGTCAATTCCTCAATATACAATCAATAACAACTTTTCTTATAAGACAAAAATTTGCAGTATTCACACTAATCTATGGTATTCAAGTA